>JBCNJP010004303.1:0-61000 GCA_039602395.1 Deinandra increscens subsp. villosa
ATCGCCAATTAGAAACCTGTAGAGAAAATAGAGGGTAACTATTTTTTGAAAATGTAGTTTTATACTAACGGCAGTTCTTCTGGATCACAATTATGAACCCTAAGAATTGAAACAAGGGAGGTTATTGCAGTTTGCCCATTTTGTTGAAATTGGGATGGGGGAAATTTTTGATAATTTAATTTGGTTTGGAATAATATTATTGATTTATTTTAATTGCATCCACATCAATTAGGGCGATTAGGACCGATGAGGACAAATGAAGATAAAGTAGGACTAATTAGGACCAACGAAGCCACGAGGCCCAATTAGGGTAAATTGGGGTCAATTTGGGTCAATGAGGATCAATTAGGGTCAATGATGAAGACCAGCTATAACTAACGAGGGTCAATTTTGCTCAACGACGCCTTATGAGGACCAAATATGACCAATTAGGGTCTATTATGCCGATTGAGGGCCAATTACGCTTAATGAGGACCAGTAGACTGAATTAAGGTCAATTATGGTCATTTATGACAAATGAGTACCAATGAGGGCCAGTGAACACTCAGTTAGGATGAATTAGGGCCAATGGAGGTCAATTATAGTCTATTAGGCTCGGTTAGGTTCAATGAAGATCACTTACGGTCAATTACGACCAATTAGGCAAATATAGGACCAATTATAATCATTAGGGTCAATTAGGCCTAATTGACTCAAATTTGTTGTACTTCAAAGTAAATGGTCCTCGATGAGTCTAGTTGGTCCCTATTGAGGCTAACTGACACTAATTGGTCCTTATTGGTCCAAACTGTGGAAATTGCTCCTCATTAACCCGAATTGAGCCATATTGGTACTTATTCTATCTAATTGGCCCTCATCGGTCCTAACTGGCCCTAAAAAGTCATAATTCATCCTTATTGGTCCTAATCAAGCATATTCGACCATTATTGGTCCTAATGGGTCCTCATTGACCCTAATTGAACCTAATTGGTCTTAATCGACCATCACTAACCTTGATTTACCCTTATTGGTATCATTGGTCCTCATTCAAACTAATTGGCCCCTGTTAGTCCTAATTGGTCATACTTGATCATCGATCCTCATTAATCAAGTATATTCGACCATCATTGGTCCTAATGGGTCCTCACTGACCCTAATTGAACCTAATCGGTCTTAATCGACCATCACTAACCCTGATTTACCCTTATTGGTATCATTGGTCCTCATTCAAACTAATTGGCCCCAATTAGTCCTAATTGGTCATACTTGATCATCGATCCTCATTAGTCACTTCCTTCATGCTCCGTCCTTATAGGTCCTATGAGCATAATCGGCCTTTTCATTGAATTGGTCCTAATTCGTATTCATTGACCATAATTGGTCTTCACTAAAGTATCTTAAATGACGCTAATTATCAGTATTTAGTCCTCATTAGTCTGGTTGGTCCTAATTGCTCCTTACCATCCTAATTGGACTTCGTTTAATTTTTTTGGAAACAAAAATTATTATACACGAGAAATTCGCAACATGGCGGTCTTTTTGTATTTTGGTTCTGAATTGCATAGTAATTTATCATTTTCTGAGTTGTGTTTTAGTAATGTCACCGTTTTTTGTCGTTGCGTTATCACGGCCACAAAGCACGTGTTATTAAAATCTTGTTTATTATATCTAAAAGAAAATAAAAAAATTAATATTAAAACATAATTTTGTTAGGGCTTTTAACTCCGATCGTCGTCCAGATCTACTTAAAGGATCACAGTTATGTCAACCGTAATTGATGTACTCGTACAATTTCACAATCTCGTTATTTCAACACCTCAAGAGGATGAAGCTCATCTTGAAGAAGAACCTGCAAATGCACAAGAAGAGTGACTTGAAGACTTTTACGAGTATCATATATATATATATATATATATATATATATATATATATATATATCGAACTATATGTATATATATATATATATATCTTGTATTTGCGTGTAATTGATTGGATTCTGCTGTTTAATTTGTCACTTGGTTTTTTGCGTTTTATTTAAATATAAATTTTAGATATATTTACGTTCCGCAATTCTGACTTAATTAAAGTAAATAAATAAATATAATTGTATCCGGTAATACAATTAATAAAAACGGGTTTTAATGAAAAATTAAAATTACTACCTGCAAATCTAATAGTTGTATCAAAGCCTTGATCACCACATGCAAATCTAGACCGGTCGTGTTTTAAGCCGGTGAATTCACAAACTGAGGTTTAACAACCCGAAAGTTGCGAATTAAATATAATAATTAATTTTATTAATTATATTTATATAATTGCATATATATGTGTATATATATATATATATATATATATATATATATTTGTCGATTTAGATCCACTAAAATAATGCAATTATAATAGTTCGATTGTCATATTAAATTTATGTGTATTCGGCCCGACCCAATTTTATGAAATTGCATGGTTTATTGTTTTGAATTTTCTATTTGGTTTTGGCCCATGCTTTGGCCCATTATGTAATAGATTAGGGTTTTTAGTTGGTCCATTATTTTTGGGTTCAAAGTTATATAAAATAGATTTAAGTTTTTTATTTATTTAAGTGTATTTCTATTTTGAGAACTTTCCCGAAATATTAAGTTCCCAATTTTGGCAAGTCTCTAATTCAGACGTGTTTCCAAGTTTGGCTACTTTCCCGATTTAGTAACTTTCCAATTTAAGCAAGTCCTATTTCGGTTCGGGTTTCTATTTTTGGAACTTTCCCAATTTAGCAAGTTTCCAAATTTTGAAAAGATTGTTGTTTTGTTATCGTGTTTCTAAATTTGGAAATGTTTCAAATTTTGGCAGTTTCCTGATTTATTAAGTTTCTAATTTTGGAAAGTTTCCAATTTTAGAAAGTTTACTATCTTGGCTCATGTTTTGAAATTCAGAAACTTTCCCGTTTTGATAGTTTCCCGATTTGACAGGATTCTAGAAATGGTTACTTCCCAAATCTGACACCTTCCAAATCTGGCAGTTTTTCCGGAAACGAAAATTTTCCAAATTTGGCATGTCTCCCAAATGAAAGTTTCTCAATCCGAAGACCGGAAGACCAATCAAGTTCAAAAAGAGTCTTAAAGCCAGTGAGAGCCAATGAAGACAACAAGATGCTCAAGGAAGACCGATATTGTGTTGTATTTTGTCCCTAGTCCTTATTCAGTATTGCTAAGAGACTCTAGAAATACTGAAGCCCTGTTATGCCCGAATACATGTTTGTGATTGTGTTTGTGTTGCTTACTTTTCTTAACCAACTAAAGCACGTTAAAATTGTTTTAAAATGAGTTTAAAAGGATTTAACAATCAAAAGATACATGAGTTTTAACATAAGGTATTTTAACTCAATAAATACATATAACCAATATTAGAGTTTTCGAAATTTTTTGAAATTTATAAACTTTAAAAAGGCATGTTTGCTTTATTTGGTTGTGTATGCTTCACGACAACATAGTCATTCAATTAGGTTATTTAATTTGGCTTTCCCGAGCGATGATAGGGTTTGCGATTAATAATCACCAACTAAAAGTTGATTAAATAACCCTATTTGGTAAGTCTAATATTAATAGTTCATGTCGTCGCAGGTCAAGCCTAACTTAGACTGCATTTATCGAAATGTCAGTATTGGAGCCTTCAGCACCGTACTTGGCATGTAGGGTGTATTCTGAGGTAAAACTTTTGGAGTCTTCAGCACTGTATTTGTACATGTGGCCACCTTGGATAACTATTTCTCTAGTTGCAAGCAATTGCGTTATTGGATCCTTCAACACCGTAACGTAAATGTTTGTAAATAGGGTAGGCATAGATGATGCTAAACGTATCGCATAAAACATTCGATGTTATTGCGGCCTCATAAACGGGTATTGTGACAGGTCCTCACAAGTGACAATTGTTGTCTGTCTATTTATTTAATTACTATTGATTTCATGCTACAGCTGCCTTTAGTAATTAAGTTAAATGGAATCCCATCATTTATTCACTTAAAACTTACCATAATTGAATTTAGGCTTAACATTGAAAATACTAAAATAAAATTGTCTAAATGTTTTAGATGGCCGCTAATAATGCAAATCGCAACGTCTTCCAACTTACGTCTATCATTGAGAAGAAGAAACTTAATAACACCAATTTCCTTGATTGGTTCCGCAATCTGAAGATTGTGCTCAAGATGGCCAACAAACTACAAGTGTTGGAGGAAAAGGTACCAGCAGAGCCTGCAAATAACATTGTGGCTGCTTGTGTTGCGCATAACCATCAGGTAAGGGATGCTACCCAAGTATCCTTCCTCATGTTGGCAACCATGTCTTCTGATCTTCAGAAGAACATGGAAGACTTGAGTGCTTTTCAGGTAATTGGGCAGCTGAGGGGCATGTTTGAGACACAAGCCCATTAGAAGCGCTATGAGGTTGTTACTCAACTCATATCATGTAAGATGGTTGAAGACGCTCCTTTCAGCCCACATGTGGTCAAGATGAAGTCGTACATTAACCCCTTGAGAAGCTCGACTATGCCATTCCTGAGGAAATGCCTATCGACCTAATTCTCCATTCACTATCCAGTTCGTTCACACAGTTTAGAGTGAACTACAATATGAATAACTTGGTACATACAGTGTCGGAGCTTCATGGGATGTTGAAAACTGCTGAGATCAACATCGCCTCTAACAAGACCCTTGTGGTCTTAGCGGTCAAGTCGAGTGGTGTTAAGAAGCCCGGTGTGGGTTGCTGCTCTTGTTATTCAATTAATTTCTTTCTTTTTTTTTCTTTTATCCTTCATAACTTTCTCAACGAGCTCCAAATCAACTTTTGTTTTTTTTTTTTTCGTTTTCTTCTAAAATCATCATGAACACACCAACCACCTAAATTTCATATATAAATACCATTAAGCACCTAATTCATATAATCACCATAACACAATATTAAAAACTAATTAAAATGGGGAATTTATATATTATCAATTTTAAGTTAAAACCCCACCAAAAAACACTAAAATTTATATATTAAACATTAAAGCACTAAATTTAAGGAATTTTAAATTGTAAGCCCGAACAAGCAACAAATTCAATATTTTCCAATTAAAAACATATTTAAATGAGGGAATTTTATTTATTTATTTATATACATGATGTTACGCATCAAATATCTCCAAACTTAAACTTTGCTTGCCCTCAAGCAAAAATCTCATGCAACACTTCCACAAGCCAATAAAAAAACGTGACATCCTACCCAACCCAATGCAACTACTCAAGCCACATGCATTGCCAATTCTCAAGATTTATACTTTCCAAAAGATTTACAATCCAACAAGCAATTATGACATTTATTTAAAAACATGGAAATGCTTACTAGCTCAACTCACACCAAGGTTCAAACAAACATGCATCATACCCTTCACAATGATCACTCAACTTGGTGAAATTTAGTGGATAGATGATTAAAAAGATAATCAATTTAAGTGGATCACTAAAGGCCAAACATGCATCCCATTATCATAGGCTTGTATCGAAATCGCATCTCCACCAAATAACATAAAACCGAATATAAATCAAGAGGACTTTATTAAGGGGGTGTAATGTTAGGCTAGGGTTTAGGGTATGGAATGGGAATGTGAAGGTGGCGAAGTGTTTAGAAATTCAGACTAGGAACAAAATAACTAAATTATGAAACTTTTTACAAATAAAACAAAACTAAACTAAAATCGGGTAATTTTGACCCGAACACATAAGCTAAACAAAACTCTATTTTTTTAGCTTTATCTTAGGTCTATGACCTCTGACAATGAGCTAGAATTTTCTGTAATATTTTCATATATATATATATATATTTGCATCTTTTTCCTTTTTTTTTTTTGCAATCTCGTATGAATTCCTGGAATGGAGATTGAGTACTAGGAGAATCACACTTAATCACTAATTTGTTTGTTTTTTTTTTGGAACTAAATATGACTTGATGAAACTAACAAAAATATATACACAAAATCCTAAACTAATCCGAATTCTTCACACAAGGGTTTAAGAATAAAATAGAGGCTAAACAAAGGCTAAACGGGTCAAAAAGTGGGAAAAACAAACGAAAAGGAAAAAGGCTCAACGGGTCTTCTAAGGGATGATGTTTTAGGGTAGGAAAAAATGATAAAATCAAAGAAAAAGGCTAAAACAAAGGGGTTTAGTCCTAGTGCCTCTATCATTTCTATGCTCAATTTTAGTTCATGATCTCAACGCGTATAAGCAACACAAGTTCTAAAATGAAAGTGCATTATGGCATAACACTCAACCAAACGAAATTGAGAACAGTCATGGAATAAATAATGCAATTTAGGCTCAAATAACTCCCGGAAACAGATGGAAAAGGGCTACCGATATGATGCAAGCTATCAATCCCCCATCTGATAGTTTCACTAAGTAAAGCATTCCATTTATTTATTTTATTTGAAAAAACACTTGCTTGTGTTGAGGCTAGATTATGAGGCTTGTAATATTATATAAGTTGGGCTGGACTTAGAGGGTTTAATTAGATTAGTAGGCTAGTTTACTATTGGATATGGGCTTGAGCTTGGGTTTAAGATCCAAAAGGACCCAATTGTGAACCCATTGGGGTGCCTATATAAACCCAATGGTTCTCCTAGTTGAGGGTGCTCATTCAAGGTGCGAGTTTACGATTTAGAGATGGCAGCCGGAGGTGTTTACGGTCACAACGGTGTTGCATGGTTCCTCAAGTTGGGGGTTTGTGAATACTCAATAAACTCTGAGGTTGGGTAGGTTTTGCTATGTACAATTGAGTGTGGGGACGATTGAACATGCTGGTAATTAGTAATCTATTAAGCATGATGCATTTGGTTGGGTTTAAACGGGTTTGAGTTTAAAGCGGACAAACATACCGACAATCACCTGGACTAGTCGAGTAACTGAAGCTGAAAAGGGTTCCTTAGTCAGATTCATACGGTTTGACCCCCTGTAAACTTTCTCATGTTTGATATTGGTAAGTATTTGTTTATTTTTATCTTTCGTGTGTGAGTCTTTAAGTTCTTTTTGGTTGTGTTTACGTCTTGGCCAGGTTAATTTGAGAAGTCAAAATGTGTTTTCATGGGTTTTGATGCATGACAGTATGCCCCCTGCAGATCTTGACAAATTTTTAGGGGAAGGAGAGGGGATAATAAGTATTATCCGAAGGGAACTCGAGGATGATACTTATTATCTAATGAAAAGACTTCCATAATACATAGTATCTGAAGGGAACTCGAAGATAATATGTATTATCTCAGGAGAAGTCCTTAGCTGAGGGGAAGGTATCAGCTAAGGGGAAGTCTTTAGAGGTCTTGGGTTCAGGGGAAGTTTTATAGAAAACCCGTAATCTATATTAGGGTTTTCGGTTAAAATAATGTTAATTTGAATCAATCGAACAGATGATAATTACCTTCTAACCCAAAGACCAGTCATCAAATGTCTGGTGGAGTATATTTTTTCAAATGTGTGTCAGACAGGTTGATGATAGAAAGATGCTGCTGATGCTGCTACTGCTCAAAGTTAAAGAACCAGTCGGACAAGACTTCCATCTGGAAAAGCAACTATTCAAGGGAAGTTGTTGGTGTCTTTACAAGTTTTCAAAAGCTTCAAAAGAGCTTCAAAGAAGATGTTCACGTGTTTAGGGGAAGCTGAATATTTTAAAGTCAATTGATGAAGAAAATGATGCAGAGAGCAGTTAGAGATCATGAAGATCCAAGATCAACAATCAAGTTCTCCAAAGTTAGGAGGTTTTCAAATTTTACCCTCTAATTTTTGGAGATTCAAGACAGTTACCGAAGATTCAGCAAGAACCAGTTCTTTCAAAAGAAGCAAGTCAATGAGAATCCTCCATCTCATTAACTTGTTCATTTCAAGAAGTTCAAGCTGATGCTGATCAAGAGGAAGTCACAAGTGCCAGTCATGAAACCCATTGAAGATTTCTGCAGAAAGAATCTTCATCAACATCTATGCCAGCCAGTCAAGAAGAAGAATTTTAGAGATTGAAGACATTTAATATCACAAGCCTAGGGGAAGATTTTTGAGGCTAGATTATGATGCTTGTAATATTAAATAGGTTGGGCTGGGCTTAGAGGGTTTAATTAGATTAGTAGGCTAGTTTACTATTGGATATGGGCTTGGGCTTGGGCTTGGGTTTAAGATCCAAAAGGACCCAATTGTAAACCCATTGGGGTGCCTATATAAACCCCAATGGTTCTCCTAGTTGAGGGTGCTCATTCAAGGTGCGAGTTTACGATTTATAGAGGGGCAGCCGGAGGTGTTTACGATCACAAGGTGATTACAATCGTAAACCCGAGAGGATCAAGTTTACGATTTCTTATTTGTATCTAATCGTCTGCAAGGAGTACGAATGCCGAGGGAAGGTGTTGTCAATGATCAAATGAAGTGGTGTAATGCCACTTAGTCGTTGGGCTCCTTGGTCGGGCAACTGTTACGCTCGACACGCCGTCATGAACTAACAGGGGAACAACCCTGCGTGCCAGATTATTTTATTATGAAAATGATCTTTTTAAGGGACCAAGGTTCGTTTCTTCCATACACTACTTTCGCGTATGCACGTCTAGCGTAACCAGAGCCAAGTTCACAAACACGTACCTTTCGACTTTCGTGAAGTGACAAAATATTACCAACCCTCGTTCCCAACCAAATACTTTCAGCCCGCACTTGCGTGGCCAGCCGAGTTTGCTTACATAGACATAAGGACCTCGAACGTATGATGTAGCATGGTGCGCGAGTCACCTTTCGGATCACGCATCGTCCCCGGACCGGGTGTCACAAGTCCGGCCTTTGGGATTTCGACTCCCCAAATGGTCTGTGATACGTGAAGCACGATTGGTTCAGAAAATCAATAATACACTTTCAATAAAAAGGTTTTTCATAAAGTCATTAAACACACCTTAAACAAGCTTATAAAGCCATTAATAACCCACCAAAGGTTTATTACTTCCCAAGTAAGTACAAGAGTTTAGCCAAACATGGCTTTAAAGATTTGCTTAAGAGAAGAAGAAAGATTCATAGACAAATACTTTGCAAAAACTACTTAAGTTTATGTTCTTATAAACTTGACTTACAAAAACATAAAAACGCCAAATGGCCCACGAGAAAAAAACACGACTACACTAAAGAATGGGGGAGGAGAATGAGCAATGTTTCAAGTGGGAGGAGCTTGGCTTTTATAGGCAGGATCCGGACTCGGGCACGACCCGTGCTAGGTTGGGCACGGGGCGTGCTATGTCAGAGAAATCTTCACGAATCTGCTCTTTTCAGGTGGCACGGGGCGTGCTTCGCTGAGTACGGGGCGTGCTGTGTCAGAGACTTCTGCCATTCTGCAAGGTGGTCAAGGGCACGGGCCGTGCTTTGCCAAGCACGAGGTATGTCATGTCAGAGTCTTCTGCCAGCGGTGTCAGTGGCACGGGGCGTGCTTGAAGGATCACGGGCCGTGCTATGTCAGACACATGGGGCGTGTTGCGCAGACTGGTACAGAGGCACGACATGGAGCTTCGCTGGTCTTGGGCACGGGTCGTGCCTGGTGGAGCATGGGTGTGCCCAAAAAAGTCAATTTTTAGGTTTAACACGGGGCGTTTTGGAGTATGGAAAGGGGCGTGTTGACCCAAAAATCATCTTCCTCTTGCCGAGATACTCAGAATTCACTACTCATGGGTCCTTTAACTCATTTTCTAGCCCGAGATACGCTTCTGTGAAGTTTAAGGCATTTCCTGACCGCACTGTTGTCTTTCAGCAGTTGCGCTTCGAGATGTGGTTGAGTCTTGGGGTTACCACTATGTCTTGACTCAAGAGAAGGTTTTATGAGGCAGATTCATCGATAGACCTTCTTTTTGCCTCTTTTATGATATCAAGAACATCTTCATTGTCTTGATAAATTTGCATGTTATCTTGAAACAAAAATGCCTCAGCCATCTCTTTGTCCATTCGCTGTTGTTCCATTCTTTCAAGCATGTCTGCTGCTAGTGCTAAATTTATCATATTAACATCATTAGAAGGGAGGGTGGTTTCTTCCCCATCCAGAAGCTTTACAGGTTCTGTTGCTTTTGTATTTTGAGCTGTAAACACTCTTGCAGGTCTTTCACACCTTCTCTGCTTCTTCTTTTTCATCTCACTGATATCTTTCAACTGAGCAGCATGACTCAACATCCTTTCATTGAACTCACTGAGCAATGCCTTATCACACTCCCTTCTCCCATCAAGATCTTCTCCATATCTATCAAGAATAAGAATAAAAGCAGTTCTGGAGAAATCTGTCTTATTTTCAGGAGTCTCCACATTCTTGTAGGAAGGTTTAAACCTTTTCTCATAATCTGCCTGCAGAACCTCATCATCAGTCATTTTCTTCTTCCCTTTCCTAGGGTTAGGTTCATCTAAGGGATACGTTATTACTTTGTTGCTGATGGTAGCTCTCTTGACATCTTTTAGCAGTGGATTAATCTTTATCCCACCTGTTCCTGGTTTATATTTGGCCTAGTAATTGGCCAAAATTTCATTCACAATGTCTTCAATAGGAGTAGAAGGAACCAAAGGAGCAATTCCGAGTGATCCCTATAAGGTGGGTAGTAAGGTCCAAACACAATTAGGTAACCTCTATCATCTATAATTCCTCCTAAATAGACTAGAGGTGCTTCAATTTGAAGAACATGTTCTGGTTCCACAGGTGGGGTTGGAGCAGAAGTCAACCAGGAAAGGTTTATTCCTTGATGAATCTTTCTTACTGACAGCATAGCTAATGTCTCAGCTTCTTCCCATATGTTTGCCTGTATAAAATCATACCTAATTGGTTGGTCTGCATCTGCTGAGAAGAACATGACCGAATTAGGGATATGGAGTTGACCGTGAATAAGTCATTGCCTGCATAAATATAAAATCCTGCTGTGTATCATGAAGAAAATGATCCTACTTATCGTGCTGTGAAGTCTAATGTTTTAAGTTCCGCACCTCCTACAACGTTTGTTGTCGTACAAGTTGATAATTCTGGTTATTCTTCTGGTTGCACTGTGTCAGTTCCAAGTTCATCAACACACAATGCCTTATCTGTTAAGATAACTGATGATTACATGGCATTGATGTCAGCCTTGGTATCCTCATATTTTGGTGTTATTACGGGTGCTGTGAGTAATGCTGAATTGACCGAAGAAGATTATGATCACATTGATTATGATCATCTTGAAGAAATGGAATTAAATTGGCAATATGCTATGCTAGTTAGAAGAACTAGGAATTTTTTTTAACAGAACAGGAAAGAAGCGGTTAAATCAAGATGGAAAGATCAGGTTAGATAAATCAAAAGTGAAATATTTCAGATGTTTACTCTATGGATAATTTTACTCGTGAATGTCCAACATCTAAATCTACTGATGCTAAACTTAAATCGGGTCAACATGCTAATTTGGTGGGTAATTCTACAAATCAAGATCAAAAAGCATTTATTTCAGTGGATGAAAGAATGGCAGAAATTTTCTGGCATCCAAATGAATTTGCGAATGCAGATCACGAATTTAGCAAGTATGCAAATTGTAATTTCAATTTTAGTGAAGCCAATACAGATAATGAAGTTGTTGCTTTAACGGCTCGTCATGTAAGTGATACAATTTTGACTGATTCTGAAACCAGTTCCAAAGCAACAACATTTGAAGAAAGTCAAGCAAATGCGATTGAGAAATCAAAAGAAGAAGAAGGTCTTAAATGCTATAAAAGTGTTGTTTTAAATAACAAAAATGCTAGTTGGGAAAGAGACATTAAATTGTCAACTGAAGAGATTGTGGTGTTAAAGCAAGAATTAGAAGACTTTTAGAAGAAATATTATGATTTAGTTCATGTTCATGAAAGTGTGATGAAAGAGAAAGTTGATTTATTTGAAGAATGTGAGAAAGCTAAAGCTGAGGCTAAAGAAGCTGATGAAGATTTTGAATCATTATATCAGAAACCTTATCCACTTCAGCAAAAGTATGAAAGGGTCAATGATATTGCATTTGAAGCTGCTGATAAGGTGATTATTCTTCAGAATGAAGTTGACAAGTTAAGGGCTGATTATATCAATTATCGTGACAAGAATGAAGTTTTGACAAAGGACATTGATATCTTTAAGAAGAAATGGGAGAATGTTCTTGAAGAATTGTTTGCAGAGTGTGAAATACAAAAAAAATAGAAGTATGAATACAATGATTGGAGTGAAGAGTTTATTCAATCTCAAAAGGATTTGTCTGCTGCTCAACACAAGATTGGTGAATTGAAGCTGGAAATTCTAGATTTACAAAGACAGATCAAGAATTGCAATCTCTCACCAACTTTGTTGAATTTTTGTATAACAAAGATAAAAGTGATGATGCTACAAAGGAAAACGATATTCACAAGGTTCCTTCACCTGTGGATTTATCTGAGTTTTCTTCTGCTCCTATTGTAGAAAGGCTAAATTGCAGAATTATTCAAAATTTGCAAATCCTGCCAAGAAGAAGAAATCTAAATCTGAAAGGAGAAAAGAGAAAGTTAGTGAAGCTCCTAAGTTTACATCTGATTCCTCATTATTGGAGAATGAAGTGGTGTTTGATAAAAGTATAAATGGTCCTTCTACTACTATATCATCAGAAGTTGAAACTGCAGATATTTTGGTCAAAGAGAACAAAATACCGGTCACCTTTACTCAACGTGCACATCAAACAAGTGGATACTAATGTTCAAATTTATTATGAACCCTGGTCCCCAAAGGTCAAATCAACCAGTGAGCCGTTTTGGTCCCGACCAAAGACGCCGGTTGAATCTATCTCAGGTTCTGATTCAAAAATTTCATCTACAATGATATGGAAACCGAAAGTCATTTCCAATGCTAACAAAGTCTATGTGGAAGACACCGGGCAACCCGACGCTGTTAAATCGGGTCGATCCCAAAGCAACTAATGTTTTATTTGGTGTCAACAGGTATTTCAAGAAGACCTATTGGTAATTGAAGAATTACTGATGGTGGAATATCTGTTTTTAATTTAAAATGAATTTCCAAGTCATTTTCAAAATCACGTGTTTCCATTTGCTAAAAAGCAGGTATTCGTGTTGGTTGATCAAATTTTATTTCGTTTACTTCGTTTCGGTCTGAGGGGAGTTTATTTCTATCAAAAAAAAAATACAAAAATAGTGTGTTGTTTTTCAAATAGTAAAAATAAAAATCTAATAATAGAGTTTGTCATTTTTAGGGGGAGAAATTTTGAAAAGACAAACACATTAAAAATTGAGATATTGTATTGGACATGATTGGGAAATGATGGTACATTGGCTAACGATGTCTGACTCATGGATAAACTAGATGAATAATCCATAAGACCATTGTTCGATATGCTAGGTAGGCTTGGCAAATCAGAAATTATATATACACTAAATCTTATGCTTGACCTTGTGGACAACATCTTGATGCGTATCTCATGATAAATCAAGAAAAAAAATGTGACAAGAAATATGAGAAGTCACTGTGTAAACATGTGTTCATTTTGCAAAGATTTAAACTTGTTTGATTTGTTTTTATTTTCTCAAACGATCGGACTTTCTTTGTGTATCGAAAGATCGACCTGATTTTTGTTCATTTGAGGTTCTACTTTATTTTCTTTGATGTTTCGTATAATTCATCGGACTTTCTCTGCATGTCCACAAGACCGACCAGATTGTTGTTGAATTATACAATTTAAATTTGTTTTTATTTTCTTATTTTGTTAAATCCGAGGCCTTATCTGCGTATCGAAAGATCGACCTTAAGGTAGACGATTTAATGTTCTTATTTAGTTTTTGCATGGAACACAGTTGACTATATCATGAATACAATCACTATGTGTTAAATCACAAGTGAAATCACAAAGTGTGATTAGCAAAGCATATCTGAATATGTCCGATAGTGTGGGGTACACTGATCAAAGCAAATCTAATCAATACCTTAATATATCCAGATGTTATGAGTGTGATTCTGCCTGCGTTTAATGTTAGACAAATTGTATCTGCAATCAACATGGCTTCTGTGCTACAATAACTGAAATTGAAGTGTAGTTCAGCACGTTATAACCAATATTATCCCAAGTCGTGATCTTTCTCGCAAAAGACAAAAATAACGTCTGATTCCGTATTGCATTTCTTTTTATTTCAGAAAACATAAAAAAAATTAGGTGTGTTTTGATATAAAGATTCTAAAAAATCAAAAAGATTTTATTTCTTATTTGTTTTCGATTGATCAACATGGGATACGGAATCAAATTTTAAAATCATGATATCTTGGAGTCTCGAAGAGATGTTTTGCGCCAAGATTATTTATGTCGGCAGGTTCTAAGTGGTAAGAGAATATCACAACTTCAAGTCTTCTGAAGCTGTTGATAAAGAGATTACACGCGCTACAACGTTAAGTATTGAAGATTAGACTAACCATCAAGATGAAGGAGAGTTTGATTGAAGATACAAGTTTATATGAAGATTGATACTGCACACGTCGAGGGGGAGTTTATTAGTACATGATTCTGATCGTCGTGTGAAGTATCAAGTACATGATAAGCTACAAAAGAGTCTGTACCTGAAGTGACCCGAACTGTGCACACGAACTGACCCGAAGTGGCAGTTCGGGTGACAGTGTGTTCGCACAGTTTTGTTCGACTATAAATAGCTTCATCTTTTATAGATTCAGGAGTTTTCTGGTTAAAATTCATCTATGTGTTTCTGTGTGTGTACTCTCAGAGCTAATCAATACGATTTCTATTGTATTTACTTCTTGTGTCACTCATTTACAACTCGTTTTACATAGATTTTGTTATGACCGAGTAGACGATCCACAGCTCACGCAATTTCATAATGTGCCTAAGCAAATCTGATATAAGCTAGTCTGTACCTGAAGTGACCCGAACTGTGCACACGAACTGACCCGAAGTGGCAGTTCGGGTGACAGTGTGTTCGCACAGTTTTGTTCGACTATAAATAGCTTCATCTTTTATAGATTCAGGAGTTTTCTGGTTAAAATTCATCTATGTGTTTCTGTGTGTGTACTCTCAGAGCTAATCAATACGATTTCTATTGTATTTACTTCTTGTGTCACTCATTTACAACTCGTTTTACATAGATTTTGTTATGACCGAGTAGACGATCCACAGCTCACGCAATTTCATAATGTGCCTAAGCAAATCTGATATAAGCTAGTATGATATAAATTTAATGCTTGCTTTATAATTGTGATGAAACATCATGAAGGATAATGTGTCATTTTAGCAAATATAAAATCCGAAAACAGCAAAAACAGAATAAGAGATGTCTAGTTGTACGCATGTTTTCATTTTGCAAAGATTTAAACTTGTTTGATTTTCTTTATTTTCTCAAGTGATCGGCCTTTCTTTGCGTATCGAAAGATCGACCTGATTGGTGTTCACTTGAGGTTCTCGTTTATTTTCTTTGGTGTTTCGTATAACTCATCGGGCTTTCTCCGCGTGTACGGAAGTACCGACCTGATTATTGTAGGGTTATACAATTTCTGCGTTATTTGTTTTTTCTTATCTTCCTAAATAATCGGACTTTCTCTGCGTGCCTACCGGCCGACCTGATTGTTGTTTGTTTAGGGTTCTGCTTTATTTTTGTATGAAACACCACGAACGATAAATCTCTATGGAAAATCATATTCTGTGAAAAGAAAAAAAAATGAATAAGTCATGTTGCTAGTATTCCTGATTGTGTGGGCTTTGACATTATCTGTGCTTGATATTCATACCTATAACATATCAGAAAGCTATAAAAATTGATTTGCTGAAGCTGAAATAAACTGAAAAGTTGTATTCTCGGTCAACTTGCTTGCATGCTGATTAATTTTAAAATTGAAGTGTGACTGATACGTATTGTCTGATATGATCTCGCGTCTGGTTCTTTATCGCAAAAATATGGATTTTAATTTATTTAATTTTCATTTCAATTTGGCTAATTGTTTGCTATCTGAAAATCCGAAAAGATTTTAAGCGTGTTTTAGCATAACTTTGTGAAATTTCAAAAAGATTTTCGGTGTGTTTGAAAATTTTAGAAAAATAAGAAAAATTTTGTTTCTGATTTATTTTCGATTAACCGATGGTGAATCTTATCAAAATATGCCGGGAAACCAAACTGTCTTGAAAAATTGATAAGAATTTCAACTTTTGGATCAATCTGAAAAATATCACAAAATTCAGGGGTGAAAGGTGAAAATTTTAAGAAACGAAGTGTGACTTTGCATGACACGAAGTACCGGTTCGTGTCAGTTCGCATAGACACAAAGTGAAAGCGAAGTGTGGGTCGAAGTATGAGTTTGTGTCAGTTCATGACAACACGAAGTCTCATTTCATGTAATGAAGTGGACAGGCTATAAATAGCCAAACTGTCACTTCTTGTCTCACTTTTCCCAAATCCACTTCGTTTCACTTCATAAGAACCCTAGCCGCCACTTCGTGTTTTGAGAAGAAATTCTCGTTTTTCGATTGTTTCAAGCCTTTGTTTGATCAAATACAAATAGGAAATCAGTTTTCGACTTTAGGGGTACATTTTGTTTCGATTTTTAACCACGATTTCACTTTTAATTTCACGAAAAACCAGTCCGGGTCATGAAGTTTACAAATCTGTAGGATCGGTGTTAAACAGATTAACTTAACAAGAAACCCTTCTACTTGCAAATATAACCCTGCGGAATTAAAGTTATGTTTCAGTCTACTTAGGCGTATATTAGTTCTCTTGTATTGATGTGATTGCTTGATTGCATAAAGATAGTAACAACGAAGTAACAAATACTCGACACTATTTGCATTAACTCAAAGCTACACTATTACAAGTTGTTTGATAACAGATGATGTGTAAACTATGAGCTAACTAAGCTATATATAGTGCTAATGAGATCAATGACAACCATTGATCTCATGCGATCTAATCTAGACCGTAAAATATAAAGTCAAATACAAACTACCAAAAGCATAAACATCGACATTTGGAATATCTTTCGTGTTGGCAGCAACATACTACTTTAGGAGAGCGGCTTGAATCAGATATAGAAGCATACGAGAAGATTTTGCAGGATTGGACTTGCTGAAAAGACATCTCAGGAAAAGTCCGGTTGAACTCATTATCTGGTGGATAATTGAGTTCACCCGGAATATTCGCTAAGCGACAAAACTGCTTCTTTCCGCTTGAACTGCCAGTTCCGCTTGAAGTGAGAATTCCGCTTCAACTTCAACTTCAGCCGGAACATAACAAAATTGGCATTCAGCCGAAAATCTTCCAAGCGCAATGTTCCTTACAATCTCCCCCTAAGCTGATGCTGTCAAATTTATTCTTTGATTCCAAAGTTCGTCTTCAAAAATTAACTTGTACCTAAAAACTTTCTTCTCCTTGACCTACTTGTCGAAGAACTTAACCCCTGCATTCACATCCTTTGAGAGAACATGCATGTTGGTCATGGTGACCTTGACATGTTTCAGATCTTCCCAATCTTGTTCATTCCACTGATCTTGAATATTGATTGCTTCATGGGTTGTGAAACTGCTATCTGCCCTGTGTACATAGAAGAGCTTTTCTTCTTCTTCCCAGATTACAAACTTGATCTGACTGGTTGACTCCTTTTCAGTATCATCATCAGCCTAAGTTTCAGAAAGAAATCCATGCTCGAGCACCTTCGATTCTATGCTCATTCTTAGCAGGAGCTCTGCTCTGGTTGGACACATTATGTTTCTCAGTTTGTCATAGATGTCAGTCAGTTGGAAGATATCAAGCATTATGGTGGCAAGATGAGCATTCACTACTCTTTTTGTTCCATTGAGGAGTTGGAATGAAGTCAAAGTTGTCTTCATTACTGTCCACCCAACAATTTTGTTTTGCCTGGGTGGGCCTCTTTTTCTTGGCTTTTGTTCTCTCTTTCTTTTGTGATGCAGCAGTCTTTTCTTTCTTGTCTTATTTTCCTCATTGGACTCATATGTTGAATCTATTTTAGTTGGAGCTTTACCCTTTGAGGAATGAGAATGAGGGCCAGGTTGAACTTCAGTAGGTTTGGTGATGGTGATTGTTGGTTCTTTGAAGGTGAGTGGAGGTAGGGAGGTTTGAGTTTGTGGTCTACTGGCTTCTGGTGTGGGACTTGAAGGTGGAGAACATGGGAAGATGTCTAAAAAGTCCATGGTAGGTGGAGGCTTCTTCTTGAGGGGACCAATTGGTGTAAAATTATCTGTTCTATATTTGGGGTTGGCAAGCTTGGTGGCTACTTTCTTGGAAATAGGAGGTGGTTTGAAGGGTATAATGGCAAGTGACTGTAGAAGTGATGGAACTGTTGTAGGTATGTGATTTGGGTTGTAAGTGAAAGAAGGGATATCTGCATCATCAGGAAGTTCAGGTTTAACATTTATATTAGTTGATGTACCTGAGATGAGCTCTGAAGGCGAAGGCATTACTAAATTTGGATTCACAACAACTATATCCCCTTTTAGCTCATGAAAGATAGAATCGATCAAGCTGCAAAGTTCTCTGACTTGCATCTGAGCTACCTCTTCTTCTGTCTTCAAATCTCTAACCACAAGAGCCCTTTTTACCTTTTTCAACAGTAGGTAATTCTCATCATTTCTTACCAGCTTGGTAGGCATTTGAGAAGCAATAGAAATCAACCCCTGCCTATCAACTTCAGTCAATGCTTCCAAATCATAGTCCTTTAACCTCCAGTTGAAAGATCTTGTCTTAGCCTCTTCAAACAGGTTCTCAAAGACCCCATTTTGTAAGTACAGATTAATTTCCTCTTAAAGTTCTTTGGCAAACCTCTCATCTTCTGCTACCCTTTTGGCATCTTCTACCATCTTTAGCATAGCTTTAGCTTCAGGATTTTGAACGCCTGTTGAATAGTTCTAGGAGTTTCAGTTTGAACAGGTTCTTCAGCTTGAACTGGTTCTGTACTCCTTAAAGCTATCAAAGTTGCAGCTATGTCTTCAGCTTCTTTCCTTCCTTGTTCTTCCGGTTAAACCACAAATAACTGATCAGACCCATCAATACCAAAGATTGAATTGCCAGGGCCATGAACTTCCACCTGGGTTACTGTTTGGGTTTCCGGTTGAACACCCAATTGAGCTTCCACTTGAGTTTCCGGTTGAATTTTCGGTTGATCAGTGCTTAGGACTTCATTCACCACCTGAGGTTGGGTGACTTCAGGTTCCTTATCAGTTAACTCCAGCACCTCTGTGCCTTCTTCTTCACCGATCAAGTTTTCATCACCACCATCAGTCATGGAGCAATTGCAACAGTTGTAGTGCTTTCTTCAATATCAACAGCTGCCTTGCAAGTGGAAGCAATATTTCTATCCACTTGATCACTGGCTCTTTCAGCCGGAAAGATGACATCTTTCAGAAGTGTTGTGATCATGTTTATGTGCTCAGGGAGAGCACCAGCAATCAACATTGATGATTGAACTAGCTCGGTAAGGTTAGGGTCTTCAAAAGGAGAAATGGCAATGAGTTGACTGCACTTCATGTTAACCCAACTTTCTTCAACTGTGAAAGGGTTGACACCAATCTTTTCACAAGCTGTGGCTCTGACTTCAGCCGGTATCCTCTGAGTTTCTTCAATTTCGGTCATAACAGGCCTTGAGGGCATCTTCTCCCCCAATTTGACAGTATCAGCTTCATCAGCTTCAATAGCTTCTTTAGCTTCTCTGAGAGGGTTTGAAGGGCCTGCTTCAGTGTCAGTAGGAGCAACTTTCACCAAGTGAGCAACAGTTGTATTCAGTTTATCAACATGTGCTTGGAGAGTAAGGTACAGTTCCCTCAATTCTGGTAGTGTATAACTGTCCTCAACTGGCCTTTTACCAGTATCCTTGGACAAAACCAAGTTATCAATCCGAGATTGATCAACTATGGTACCCATGGCTTCTTGGCACCTGGGATTCTCTTCATCTGTTTTAGCAGCAGCCCTTGCTGCATGAATCTCTTCATGACTCCTGAGACTTACCTCCGGTGAGGAATGGGGGTTCAGAGCAGCAGTGTCCTGATCTATCAGAATGTTCTCATGTAATGAGGTAGGTGAGTTAATAATACCTTCATTTAGATCGGGAGTAATTGCACTGTCATTCCTAGGTTTTAGGGGTTGTAGGGGTGAAGAAAGTTCAGATGGGAATTGTACATCTGCTTCTAATGACTCCCCCTCAAATGAAGGTTCATCCCTAAGAGAAAATCTCAGTTTAACCAGTTTCCGCTTGGGCTTTTTGCGGGGTTTGAAGCTTCGGGTTGGCTTGTGGTACTAGGTGGAGGAGACCTAATAACCACTTGTCTCTGTCTTTTGAAAACGATAGGAAGGGATTCAGCTGAGGAAGTGGCAGTGGTAGTTTGAGTGGAAGCTTTCCTCTTTTTGGATTGAAAAGTTTTTAGAGTAGAGGAAGCAGGGACATATGTGGGATCGGAAGCTATTGGGTTGCTAGCTCTGTCATGTTAAGCATGAGGCTCAGTTGCTGCTACAGTTTCCGTTTGAACCTCAGTAGGAGCAGGTTCATCAGGAAACTGCCTTGGAATTGGTAAGGGATAGTTAGTGTCCCTTCCAAGAAATGCAGTCTTATTTAAAGCTAAATTGGAAAAGGTTTTCTCTGTTAGGTGTTTTTGTTCCAAAATTTTACCACTTAAGACAATTTGGGGGTATTCCTCTTTGAGAATACATGTCAAAAACCTTGGGTACAAATAGACATAGTCTGGTGAGATGTTTAATTTAAGACCCTTGAAAATCAGTTTAGAAAAGTTGAAGTTTTGACCTTTGACCACAGCAATAAATGCTGAGGCTTGTTCGGCAGCAAGTTCATCGGAACCGCCTTTCTTGGGAGTCAGGCAAACCAGAAGGGTGTGGGCTAGAAATCTCCACTTGTAAGGCAATTGCCCCTTCTTGATGGTTTTGCTTCCCATTGAACCGCCATATCCAATTTCTTTAAACAGCTTTAGATACACCGATGAGTCTACAAATACATACCCATCTTCGTCCCTTAGTTTCAACACTTTACGAATTATAGCTTCAGTGATTTCCACTATCGTGCCCTGAACTGTAGATACAATTGATTCACTACCATCTTCGGCTTTGCCAGTCACAACATTTGACCAGAATTCTTCCATTATTTCTTTATAGATTACTGCTTCAACTATCAGTGCATAGTGAAGGTGACAGTTCTTGAGGAAGTTGTTGATACATAATCTGTGCGTCATGTGAAGTATCTGAACGAGACGATATGAAGATTCAAGACAAGTTCAAGCTGCCGGCCGAACTAGGTCCGAACCTGAGGTTCGGACCCGCCGAACTTGGAGCTCGGATGGGGATCGGGCCAGGCTAGTATATATAGGAACTTGTGTTTGAATGTGAGAACAAGTGAGGGAGACCAGTTCTTAACTATGTGTTTTTTAGTGTGTTTCTCTAGAGAGCTTCAGAGAGAGTTTGTAATTGAGTGTATGTTGATTTCAGTAAAATAAACTATTATTTACGTCTCGTGTTCTCTCTACGATCAAGCAAACCTATAGTAAGATCCGTCTTACGGTTTTCAATTGGTATCAAAGCAAATCCAGGTTGCTCTATTGCGTTTGCTTTGATTGTAGTCGTTTTCTCGATAAAACCGATTTGTTTTCATTCAAAAACGAGTAAATCTTTGAGCTTTTCAAGTGATTTTCATTACTAAAACATTTCTATGGTTTTTACCTGAGTTCCTGTCAAAAATCTCGTCCAAATTCTTTCAAAATCGCGAAAATTATGTCGAGAGAGTCTAAGTTCATTCGAGGTTCGGAGTAACCGGAAAATAACCGCTCCGAACTTCCAGTTCGGAGAGAGTTCGGACGTCGTTCGGTCATTCTTGTTTCGGTGAAAGTTCGGAGTAAGATCGGAGGATCAGTTGAGTTCGGACGAAGTTCGGTGGAAGTTCGGACCAAGCAGAACTTTCAAATTCGCAAAATGTATGAAATTGATGTCTTTGCTGAGCGTCATCGTCAGAATGTACCAAAGTTGATAAATCTTGAACATTATCATGGTTGGGCAACAAATTTTAGAGGTTATGTTAATGATTTGGATGAAAAATTATGGTTACCAATTACAAACGAACATAAGCATCCAACTTATGGTGATGGTGATTTTAAAGAGATGCATAATTTTTCAAGTGAAGAAAGGAAAGCGTATGATCAAAATGAAAGGGCTACTATACTTCTGATGTTAGCTTTGCCTATCACTCTTAAAAATCCAATCAGGAAGTTTCGAAAGGCAAAACTGATATGGGATGTTGTGAAGACACAATGTGAGGAGCATATGTCTAAGCTTTCTCAGACAACAATTGATCAAGATTTGAAGGTTAAGGGCATAATTGAAAAGTTAGAAAATAAGGTGGGAAAGTTGACTGAAGAAAATATTTCTTTGAAAAAAGAAGTGGAGGAATGAAAAAGTAAAGTTTGTAATGGTTTAGCTGCCAAAATTCAAAGGAATGTGTCTGTATCATGTGCAAATTGTTTGGAGTTTGCTAGTATTAAGGAAGGATGGTTGAAAGAGAAGAATTTGTTGGTTGAAGAATGCAATAAAGCTCAAGCTAAGGAAAAGGAAGCTATTGAAGATTTTGATGCTTTATTTGCAAAATGTTATCCTCTGCAGCAAAAATATGAAAAAGTTACTAAAGCTGCTGTCGAAGTTGCCGATAGAGTAATTCAACTTCAAGAGGAACTTACCAAGTTGCGTGATGGAAATGGTGAGATTCAAAGTCAAAATAACATTTTGAAACAGGATGTTATTTACTATAAGAAACAGGTAGAGAAAGTTACAGAAGAAGTTCTGGAAGAGTGTCGCTTGAGATAGTGTCATATAAGTGATTATAACAAATTGTCTGACAAGTACATTGCTTCGCAGAAAGAATTGTTGGAAGCTAATATGAAAATATCTGGACAAAAGATTGAGATGTTTGATTTGCAACGTAAATTGAAAAATTGCAACAATTCACCGACTTTTCTGAATTATATGTATAAGCTGGAAAAGAGTGAGAAAAATGGTCAAGATGAATGTCTTCATCAAGTTCCTGCTCCAGTGGACATTGAAATGTCTGTTCCAGCTACATCATCTAGTGTTGAACAACATGATTATTCAAAGTTTGCTCATACCAGTTCGGGGAAGAATATAAAATTCAAATCAAAGAAGAATAAAAAGGAGGTTGATTACCGCAAAGGGTTGAAGTTTGATTCCAAATCTACATTTCTTGAAAAAGAAAAGGTGTTTTATGGAAATTCAGGAAATGTGAAAGTGCCAAAGTTTTCTGAGATTGTGATAGATGATTCCTTGATTTCCGGGAAGAATGATTTGAAAGGTATCAAGTCTGAATTTACTAAGCTTGCCAAACAAGGTCATGAGATACCGATTTCTGTTCAAGATAAATGTCCTCACAAGAATGGTGGTTTGGGATTTAAAGGAACAGAAATGCCGACTACGGATTTCAACAAAAAGGAGTTCAAAGCGAAGAAGATAAAGAAGCATAGGGTGTTTTCAGATAAGAAGACACAATGTTGGAAGCAAAAAGTATCTTCACCAGAAGAAAAGCTTTCTTCTGAAGAGTCTTCTTGTATATCTGATGCTACACCACAAGGCGGTAACAATTCAGATTCATTTTATTCTGCTAAGTCTATGTAACATCCCAAAAACTCGTTTTGATTTAATTATGATTCTCGTTTAGATACGTGGTGTCATTGGGGTGAAGAGCGTTTTATGTAAAGACCCAATAAGTGAGAAAAATAGTTACTTACTAAAGTTATAAATATCTAATAGAAAATCCATGAAAGTTGAGGGTGTTATGTGTTACAATATAAGTAAGAGGCTAAAGTTGATAAAATGGCCATTATAGAGGGGGGCAGTATGAAAATAGTTTATTAAAACAAGTCTAGCTTCCTCCTTCATAAAAAAAACGAAGATGCGTATGTTGGAGTGGAGGAAGGCTAGGGTGGAGCAAAACCCTTCAATCAAGCTCAAATGGAGGTGAATCTATGGGGGTTTTGCGAAATTGGGAGTCTTAGAACACTTTCTCCACGTTTTTCTCCCTTAAATTCGTGATATGGGTGCTAGGTATGTTCTTTTCTCCAAGTTGTTCATGCATGATACTTCTTAATTGGTTAAATTGAAGTATGAAATTAGTTGTAAAATCATCCTAGATGTAAATGAAGCCTAATTCTTAGGTTGCATTTGTAAGTTCTTGTGATTTTAGTGGATGATGAAAATGGGTTTAAACCACCTCTTGAAATTGAAACTGAGGATGAATGCATGAATTGATTTGGTTAAATTTAACCCATGTATGCTTGAATATGTGGTGGAGATTGTTAATCTAGCATAAGTTTTGAATTTGAGATGCTAGTATGTTAAGATGGGGCAATATAGAATGTGGATGATTAATGTGATAGATTAGGCATTTTCATGCACACCAAGTGTTTGTGAAAATGCCTAAGTGAGTTTTTGGGCTAGAAAATAAGTGGTTTTGACTAGATTGTTAGGTGGGGTAATACTTGACTATTATGGTTGGTTATATTATTAATTTCCAATCTAAATGATCAAGTAATATTATAGGTGAAGATGGCGGAGACACATGCTATCAAGGAATGCTAAATTGGAAGACTTGAGGTAACGTTTAAGTTGTTGTGCTATGTTACAAGATAGAGTACAAAGTGGTTTGACCACAAGCATGATCATAATTCAAGTGGGATCATGAAAATTGTCTGTGTTGTATGTGAATAGGTGTATTATGACCCGCTTGGGTAAGAATGCACAAATGAAGTGTGTTATACGTGAATAGGATAATATGACCCGCTTGGGTAAGAGTGCATAAATGAAGTATGTTGTATGTGAATAGGTGTGTTATGACCCGTTTGGGTTAAGTGTGCATAAATGAAGTATGTTGTGTGCAAATATTTATAATATGACCCGTTTGGGTAAAGATTATAAAGAATGACCCGGTTGGGTAGAATGATAGCGAAAGACCCGTTTGGGTAAGATAGTAAAGAATGACCCGGTTGGGTAGAATTATAGCGAAAGACCCGTTTGGGTAAGATAGTAAAGAATGACCCGGTTGGGTAGAATTATAGCGAAAGACCCGTTTGGGTAAGATAGTAAAGAATGACCCGGTTGGGTAGAATATAATGAATGACCCGTTTGGGTAAGATTGTAATGAATGACCCGTTTGGGTAAGATAGTAATGAATGACCCGTTTGGGTAAAGATTGTAAAGAATGCCCCGTTTGGGTAGAATTATAACGAATGACCCGTTTGGGTAAGATTGTAATGAATGACCCGTTTGGGTAAGATAGTAATAAATGACCCAGTTGGGTAGAATCATAGTGAATGGCCTGTTTGGGTAAAATAGTTAAAATGACCCGGTTGGGTAGGATGTATGAGCCAAAGTACGCTAATATAGTGTATGTTGAATGAACCTGTTTGGGTTAAGATGAATAGATCAAGGTGTGTTTAGTTAAGTGTGTAATTCGACCATTGAGAAAAATGGATAAATCATAGTGTGATCAAATAAGTGTGTATTATGACCCGTTTGGGTGAAGATGGAATAACACTAGTGTGTGTTATGCAAAGGGTGTATTATGACCCGTTTGGGTAAGATGGAATAGATCCAATATGTGTTATGCAAAGTGTGTATTATGACCCGTTTGGGTAAGATGGAATAGAACCAATATGTGTTATACAAAGTATGTATTGTGACCCGTTTGGGTAAGATGGAATAGAACCAATATGTGTTATACAAAGTGTGTATTGTGACCCGTTTGGGTAAGATGGAATGGAACCAATATGTGTTATGCAAAGTGTGTATTATGACCCGTTTGGGTAAGAATGAAATTATAACTCTTATAATTCTAAGATGCGCACCTTTGGGTGAGAAGGGTGAGCCTAACCTAATCTTATGTTAGGGTAAAAAGATATGTGCAAAAGAATGTGTGGTAATCATATAGTGTAATGCTTAATTTACACCCATTATACAAGGTTATTGTATGATGGTAAATGGATAAATGATAGCTTGGGAAGAAGGAAATGGACGGGAGTGCGAGATATAACAAGTGTGTCGTCTAACCGTCATAGGGGTGGTAACATATGAGACGTTCAATTTCTCATAGTATAGCTATTATAATGATTACAATGAGCTTGTTTTCTTGTTTGAGAAAGTTTTAAGTTTGGAGATTAACCGTTTGGGCATTTCACCCAAACGGTAAGGTGTGAATGATAAGAGATGTGAGATTGATCATTTAGGGAAGTGAAGATTTCTAACCATGTTGGGTAAGAAATCGGATCTATGACCCAATAAGTATGACATTGGGGTAAGACGGGAATCATATTGAATATGATTCCAAGTATACACCCCTTGGGGTGTAGGTAAGTTAATAGATTGCAATAATATGATACATTGCAATGTGTAATAGGTGGGAAACAAGGTAGGGGGAGGAATGAATGATTACCTCGTTACTAGTGGGGGTAATGGGTCAAACGGGTTGGAATGACTTGTTATTCAAGACTTAGTGTAAATAGAAGTTGAAGTTCATTTTATAGAATGATTTCATGTTGTATGGTATATATAGAAGCGATGGAAATGGAGATTTATGGGAGTATGGATGAAGAGGGCAGAATCTGTGATTCGTAGGCTACGAATCAGGGCAGCCTACGAATTGTGAAAGCTGTCTTTTTATGGAAGCTTGGGGTGAAGGGGGCAGAATCTGTAATTCGTAGGCTACGAATCAGGGCAGCCTACGAATTATGAAGGCTGTCTTTTTATTGGGATGGTGAATTGTAGGCTACGAATCAGGGTAGCCTACGAATTTTGCAATCTGTCCAAATTTAAAAAAAAAATATATGTTTGTGCTGATTGGTTACCCCAATGCCATTAATACTAATACGTTACTAGTGTTAATGACAGGTAACAGGTAGGAAGGGTAAATGGGTCCGGATTGAGCATGCCGATGAAGAACCGAACACCAATGGAAAGTTTGTGGAGACGCATGTCGTTTCTACTTTCGTTTAGCTTAAAACTGTGTACTCTGATGTTTCCTTCCAAAGACGAATAACAAACGAACTAAGTGGGTGTCAATGCTTATTTTGGTCTAGTGTGGACCCGTTTATAAAGAAATTTTCTGGGCCATTTTTTTTATAAACTTAAACCTACTTAAAGAGGTGGTGAGATGTTACAAGTTGGTATCAGAGCCACGGTTTGAGGGATTCAAGTGTTGTGAGGGACACTTGAACTCAAACCAAGTGCTCATGGAATGACAAAGGTGTTCGGTTCAAGGCTCGATCGTGTGACCCGGTAAGTAATCTGAATAATTTTTTTTATGGATTATATGAAGTAATGTTTGGACTGAAACAACTACTAATGGTGGTCAAATTTAAAGATGTGTAAATGTTGAAAAGGTGAAAATCTTACATGTATATAATCATGTAGGAAAGATGTGTAAATGTTGAAAATGTGGAAATTTACATGTATATAATCATGTAGGAAAGATGTGTAAATGTTGAAAAGGTGAAAATCTTACATGTATATAATCATGTAGGAAAGATGTGTAAATGTTGAAAATGTGGAAATTTACATGTATATAATCATGTAGGAAAGATGTGTAAATGTTGAAAAGGTGGAAATCTTACATGTATATAATCATGTAGGAAAGATGTGTAAATGTTGAAAATATGGAAATCTTACATGTATATAATCATGTAGGAAAGATGTGTAAATGTTGAAAAGGTGGAAATCTTACATGTATATAATCATGTAGGAAAGATGTGTAAATGTTGAAAATATGGAAATCTTACATGTATATAATCATGTAGGAAAGATGTGTAAATGTTGAAAAGGTGAAAATCTTACATGTATATAATCATGTAGGAAAGATGTGTAAATGTTGAAAATGTGGAAATTTACATGTATATAATCATGTAGGAAAGATGTGTAAATGTTGAAAAGGTGGAAATCTTACATGCATATAATCATGTAGGAAAGATGTGTAAATGTTGAAAATGTGGAAATTTACATGTATATAATCATGTAGGAAAGATGTGTAAATGTTGAAAAGGTGGAAATCTTACATGTATATAATCATGTAGGAAAGATGTGTAAATGTTGAAAATATGGAAATCTTACATGTATATAATCATGTAGGAAAGATGTGTAAATGTTGAAAAGGTGAAAATCTTACATGTATATAATCATGTAGGAAAGATGTGTAAATGTTGAAAATGTGGAAATTTACATGTATATAATCATGTAGGAAAGATGTGTAAATGTTGAAAAGGTGGAAATCTTACATGTATATAATCATGTAGAAAAGATGTGTAAATGTTGAAAATATGGAAATCTTACATGTATATAATCATGTAGGAAAGATGTGTAAATGTTGAAAATGTGGAAATTTACATGTATATAATCATCTAGGAAAGATGTGTAAATGTTGGAAATAGGGAAATCTCGATGTGCGAGCCATGTAGGGTAAAGTGTGTTATGAAGTAAAGTGGTGCAATTCTACAGGAACTAACAATGTAGAGTAAGCACACTTGTGATAGGAGTGGCAAATTACACTTAATTGAAACGTGTAAATTAAAGTAGGCTATGGGATAAAGTGGTGAAATTCTACTTGTGTAAACCTGTAGGATAAATTATTGTTATGTGGAAAAGTTGTAAGGTTCTACTTGTGCTTGCAAGGTAGAACAAACTGTGTTGTATGATTAATTGCTGAAAATCTTACGTGTATCTAATAAGCAGAATAAGGTATGTTATAAGAGAATAGAATGTTGAAATTCTACATGTATAAGCAATGTAGAATAAGTATGAGGAAGCTAAATGTGGAGATATTTTACCTGGATTAATCTTGTAGAATAGAGTGTGCAGAGAATGAAGGGGGTGAACATCTACTTTTGTGTAAACTAAGTAGAGTAAAATCTGTGGTAAGATATGTTTACGTTAACAAGGTAGGCACCTTTAAAAGTGGTATGCTGTGTGAGAGGAGAATTTGTTTTGTGATAACAAAATATAAAAGTATAAGTTGCATGTAATTGCGAAGTGTGAGTTAATGTGGAAGGTCGAGTAAAGTCTATGAGCCGAATCGTCGCATAGTCATCATGTTCATGAAAAGATTAAACGTGAGCGTGAAGTTAAAAGGTGGAATAGAAGATATATGCGGATAAACGATAGATAGGGCTATAGTGATGATGAGTCATTAGCTATCATTGCTAAGTGGTGAAAAGTAATGCGGGTGATGCGAGTAGACATGTAGGTGACCAATTTGAAGTAAGAGTGAGTGTGTAAAGGGTGCTTAGACATGTATTGGTGATAGCGAGAAGGTTGATGGAGGTAAAACGATGGGGGGAAATACCTCTGTAGGAGGTTTAAGTATATGATATAGTTTCGGGGACGAAACTCTCTTTAAGGAGGGTGGAGTTGTAACATCCCAAAAACTCGTTTTGATTTAATTATGATTCTCGTTTAGATACGTGGTGTCATTGGGGTGAAGAGCGTTTTATGTAAAGACCCAATAAGTGAGAAAAATAGTTACTTACTAAAGTTATAAATATCTAATAGAAAATCCATGAAAGTTGAGGGTGTTATGTGTTACAATATAAGTAAGAGGCTAAAGTTGATAAAATGGCCATTATAGAGGGGGGCAGTATGAAAATAGTTTATTAAAACAAGTCTAGCTTCCTCCTTCATAAAAAAAACGCAGATGCGTATGTTGGAGTGGAGGAAGGCTAGGGTGGAGCAAAACCCTTCAATCAAGCTCAAATGGAGGTGAATCTATGGGGGTTTTGCGAAATTGGGAGTCTTAGAACACTTTCTCCACGTTTTTCTCCCTTAAATTCGTGATATGGGTGCTAGGTATGTTCTTTTCTCCAAGTTGTTCATGCATGATACTTCTTAATTGGTTAAATTGAAGTATGAAATTAGTTGTAAAATCATCCTAGATGTAAATGAAGCCTAATTCTTAGGTTGCATTTGTAAGTTCTTGTGATTTTAGTGGATGATGAAAATGGGTTTAAACCACCTCTTGAAATTGAAACTTAGGATGAATGCATGAATTGATTTGGTTAAATTTAACCCATGTATGCTTGCATATGTGGTGGAGATTGTTAATCTAGCATAAGTTTTGAATTTGAGATGCTAGTATGTTAAGATGGGGCAATATAGAATGTGGATGATTAATGTGATAGATTAGACATTTTCATGCACACCAAGTGTTTGTGAAAATGCCTAAGTGAGTTTTTGGGCTAGAAAATAAGTGGTTTTGACTAGATTGTTAGGTGGGGTAATACTTGACTATTATGGTTGGTTATATTATTAATTTCCAATCTAAATGATCAAGTAATATTATAGGTGAAGATGGCGGAGACACATGCTATCAAGGAATGCTAAATTGGAAGACTTGAGGTAACGTTTAAGTTGTTGTGCTATGTTACAAGATAGAGTACAAAGTGGTTTGACCACAAGCATGATCATAATTCAAGTGGGTTCATGAAAATTGTCTGTGTTGTATGTGAATAGGTGTATTATGACCCGCTTGGGTAAGAATGCATAAATGAAGTATCTTATACGTGAATAGGATAATATGACCCGCTTGGGTAAGAGTGCATAAATGAAGTATGTTGTATGTGAATAGGTGTGTTATGACCCGTTTGGGTTAAGTGTGCATAAATGAAGTATGTTGTGTGCAAATATTTATAATATGACCCGTTTGGGTAAAGATTATAAAGAATGACCCGGTTGGGTAGAATGATAGCGAAAGACCCGTTTGGGTAAGATAGTAAAGAATGACCCGGTTGGGTAGAATTATAGCGAAAGACCCGTTTGGGTAAGATAGTAAAGAATGACCCGGTTGGGTAGAATTATAGCGAAAGACCCGTTTGGGTAAGATAGTAAAGAATGACCCGGTTGGGTAGAATATAATGAATGACCCGTTTGGGTAAGATTGTAATGAATGACCCGTTTGGGTAAGATAGTAATGAATGACCCGTTTGGGTAAAGATTGTAAAGAATGCCCCGTTTGGGTAGAATTATAACGAATGACCCGTTTGGGTAAGATTGTAATGAATGACCCGTTTGGGTAAGATAGTAATAAATGACCCAGTTGGGTAGAATCATAGTGAATGGCCTGTTTGGGTAAAATAGTTAAAATGACCCGGTTGGGTAGGATGTATGAGCCAAAGTACGCTAATATAGTGTATGTTGAATGAACCTGTTTGGGTTAAGATGAATAGATCAAGGTGTGTTTAGTTAAGTGTGTAATTCGACCATTGAGAAAAATGGATAAATCATAGTGTGATCAAATAAGTGTGTATTATGACCCGTTTGGGTGAAGATGGAATAACACTAGTGTGTGTTATGCAAAGGGTGTATTATGACCCGTTTGGGTAAGATGGAATAGATCCAATATGTGTTATGCAAAGTGTGTATTATGACCCGTTTGGGTAAGATGGAATAGAACCAATATGTGTTATACAAAGTATGTATTGTGACCCGTTTGGGTAAGATGGAATAGAACCAATATGTGTTATACAAAGTGTGTATTGTGACCCGTTTGGGTAAGATGGAATGGAACCAATATGTGTTATGCAAAGTGTGTATTATGACCCGTTTGGGTAAGAATGAAATTATAACTCTTATAATTCTAAGATGCGCACCTTTGGGTGAGAAGGGTGAGCCTAACCTAATCTTATGTTAGGGTAAAAAGATATGTGCAAAAGAATGTGTGGTAATCATATAGTGTAATGCTTAATTTACACCCATTATACAAGGTTATTGTATGATGGTAAATGGATAAATGATAGCTTGGGAAGAAGGAAATGGACGGGAGTGCGAGATATAACAAGTGTGTCGTCTAACCGTCATAGGGGTGGTAACATATGAGACGTTCAATTTCTCATAGTATAGCTATTATAATGATTACAATGAGCTTGTTTTCTTGTTTGAGAAAGTTTTAAGTTTGGAGATTAACCGTTTGGGCATTTCACCCAAACGGTAAGGTGTGAATGATAAGAGATGTGAGATTGATCATTTAGGGAAGTGAAGATTTCTAACCATGTTGGGTAAGAAATCGGATCTATGACCCAATAAGTATGACATTGGGGTAAGACGGGAATCATATTGAATATGATTCCAAGTATACACCCCTTGGGGTGTAGGTAAGTTAATAGATTGCAATAATATGATACATTGCAATGTGTAATAGGTGGGAAACAAGGTAGGGGGAGGAATGAATGATTACCTCGTTACTAGTGGGGGTAATGGGTCAAACGGGTTGGAATGACTTGTTATTCAAGACTTAGTGTAAATAGAAGTTGAAGTTCATTTTATAGAATGATTTCATGTTGTATGGTATATATAGAAGCGATGGAAATGGAGATTTATGGGAGTATGGATGAAGAGGGCAGAATCTGTGATTCGTAGGCTACGAATCAGGGCAGCCTACGAATTGTGAAAGCTGTCTTTTTATGGAAGCTTGGGGTGAAGGGGGCAGAATCTGTAATTCGTAGGCTACGAATCAGGGCAGCCTACGAATTATGAAGGCTGTCTTTTTATTGGGATGGTGAATTGTAGGCTACGAATCAGGGTAGCCTACGAATTTTGCAATCTGTCCAAATTTAAAAAAAAAATATATGTTTGTGCTGATTGGTTACCCCAATGCCATTAATACTAATACGTTACTAGTGTTAATGACAGGTAACAGGTAGGAAGGGTAAATGGGTCCGGATTGAGCATGCCGATGAAGAACCGAACACCAATGGAAAGTTTGTGGAGACGCATGTCGTTTCTACTTTCGTTTAGCTTAAAACTGTGTACTCTGATGTTTCCTTCCAAAGACGAATAACAAACGAACTAAGTGGGTGTCAATGCTTATTTTGGTCTAGTGTGGACCCGTTTATAAAGAAATTTTCTGGGTCATTTTTTTTATAAACTTAAACCTACTTAAAGAGGTGGTGAGATGTTACAGTCTAACAGGTTTTATCGTCAAGATAAATTCTTTGGTTATGGAGATGATTATGATTTTTATGATTCTAGCTCCAAAATGTTTTCCAAATTTTCATAAACCAAAGAACTTTCAACCTATATTTTCAAAAGTTTATGATGAATGTCTGACTGATCAGTTTGGAAAACCGATTTCTATCAATTCAACTGGTAAAAGACTTTGTTTTGTTTATCGTAAGAAAGGTCATTATGCAAATAATTGTCCTACGACAACTAACAATTCATCATCCAATGCCAAACATACAAAGTATGTTGATCTTGATGGCATTATTTTTAGTGAACCAATGCCCAATACTAAATTTTCATGGAAAAAGAAGTCTCTTTTAGAAAAATTGGGTAGTAATTCTGATTGTTACTCATCAGTTGACGATGGTTCACTAGAAATCATCAAATCAAAACAGGAATGGAGACCGAAAGTTGTCTCCACGACCAACACAGATTTTGTTGAAGACACTGGACGACCTTCCTTCGTTGGGGATGAGGGTCGGGGTCTTAAAAACTTACTATTTTCCAGTGTTTGCAGGTATTTCAGGAAGACCTGTTAGTAATCGTGAGGTTGCTGACAGTGAGATACTTGTGGTTTTAAGTTAAAATGCATTGTTCTTATCATTGACAATCTGTTTTTCAAAATCATTGTGTCAAGTGTTGATCGATCATTTAATTTTTTTTATTATTTCATTTTCTTTCGTTCATATCTTTAGGGGGAGAACATTTGAAAATTCAACAAATGGTATCTGTTTGAATTTTAGGGGGAGAAATTGGAAAATATAAAAAAAATGATGAATATTTGAGAAATAGATCCGACAAAAGCAAGAAATGATAGTACATCAGCATAGACTTTTATCTGCCATGGATAGAGTAAGTCTAAAGGCTGTAGGTTCTTGTATGATCAGTGAATGTGCATGACTAATCTGATATCTGCAAGTAAGATATAAACATAAAGCTTGCCTGATAATATTTGGTTGTTTGCTTCTTGATGAATGCTATATGATGATTCTGAGACAAAAATAGAATAAAGAGATATCCGTATGAATGCATGTTTTCATTTTGAAAGATTTAAACTTGTTTGATTTTCTTTATTTTGTCAAACGATAGGACTTTCTTTGCGTATCGAAAGATCGACCTGATTGTTGTTCGTTTGACGTTTTGCTTTATTTTCATTGGTGTTTCGTATAATCCATCGGACTTTCTCTGTGTATACGGAAGTATCGACCTGATTGTTGTTGGATTATACAATTTTAACTTGTTTTGCTTTCTTATTTTCTCAAATACTTGGGCTTTCTCTGCGTGTCGAAAGACCGACCTGATTGCTAAGTATTTGAGGTTCTGCTTTATTTTTGCATGACTCATCAAGGATGCTTAAATCTCGAATAAAAGTTACTTCTATATGATAAACATGATGATTTGCTAGTATTTCTGATAGGGTAGAGGCCGAGTTATCAGTGCATGATAAAAATTACCTCAAGCATATCTGAAAACGATAAATATGATTGGTGCATGCTGAAATAAACAATCAATGTTGTATTTGCAATTATCTTGGCTTGCATGCTGATTAAGACCGAAATTGAAATGTGCTAGATGCGTTATGTCTTATATGATCTTGCGTTGTGATCTTTCTCACAAAATACCAAAAATAGAGTTTGTTTCTGCATTGCATTTACATTTCATTTCCGAAAAGTACACAAAGATTTTAGGTGTGTTTTAGCATAAGTTTGAAAAGTCAAAAAGATTTTCGGTTTGTTTTGATATAAACTTTCTAAAAAAACCAAAAGATTTTACTTCTTATTTGTTTTCGATTGATCGACACAAGATACGAAAAACATTTTCAAAATTTATATCTTGGATTCTCGAAGAGAAGTTTTGCGCCAAGATTATTTATGTTGACCAGGTACTCAAAGGAAAGAGTTCATCACAACTTTAAGTCTTCTGAAGCTATTGATAAAGATGAAAGAAACTGTTCATCGTCAAGTATTCGAAGATCAAGCTACCATCAAGTTAAGGGGGAGTTTGTTCAAAGAATATGTTTTAACTGGCGAACAGATACTGCACATGACGAGGGGGAGTTTGTTTATACATAATCTGTGCGTCATGTGAAGTATCTGAACGAGACGATATTAAGATTCTAGACAAGTTCAAGTTGCCGGCCGAACTAGGTCCGAACCTGAGGTTCGGACCCGCCGAACTTGGAGTTCGGGCGGGGATCGGGCCAGACTAGTATATATAGGAACTTGTGTTTGAATGTGAGAACAAGTGAGGGAGACCAGTTCTTAACTATGTGTTTTTGAGTGTGTTTCTCTAGAGAGCTTCAGAGAGAGTTTGTAATTGAGTCTATGTTGATTTCAGTAAAACAAACTATTATTTACGTCTCGTGTTCTCTCTACGATCAAGCAAACCTATAGTAAGATCCGTCTTACGGTTTTTCAATTGGTACCAATTGAAAACTCGTAAGCGTCGGATCTAGTGATTTATACACCGAAATTAGACCGAAAGTTACTCCGAACTCAAGAACACAAAACGTAAATTAAAGTCAGTTTATAGCTTGAATTGGATCAATGTTTACATGAATCGACTCGTTTACAGCAGCTAAACACGATCCTATACTTAGTTCTCTTTGAAAAACAAGATCGAAAACTCCTCCTCTTAAAAATCTAACTCACTGAAAACGGTTATTCGAGAAGTTATTCTCCTCCGAACTCCAGAAACCCACTATATATATTAACGTGACTTGTGAGTGCCGAACTTGAGGTTCGGCGGTAGATCGGCATATGTCCGAACACTATGTTCGGACCTCCTTCGGATTCTTCAACTCATGTCAACGTAACACATATATGTGATTTTCCTAAAACATAAACAAGACCCTCCACTTTAATATATTGACACAAACTACCGTCTAACTTGATTTAACTATACTAACTATGTTAACTAACGACACTAACTTGAATACACACACGTCACATATATTTTACACCAACAAACTCCCCCTTGACGTGTGCTGTATCACATCTTCAAACGCTTTAAATATGTTGTTAGTTGATGTAGGGTAGACATGGTTGGAACAGGACTAAGTCAACTGAACCATTTCTGAAAGTGATAAACTCTTTGACAGCTTTGCAACCATGCATGAAATCCATTCTGAGATCTTTATCTGAAAGACTTTGATGATTTCAACCTGCAACCTTCAGAAGACAGAAGTGCAGTTTTTCTTTTTCAAGCATAACTTTAATCTTGCAAACAAAACTCTCCTTTGGAGAAACCAAGACATTTAGATTTGAAAATTGTTGTATCCCGTGTCGATCAGATCAAAAACAAAGAAGAAAGAAATTTTTTGGATTTTTCATAAACTGAAACATAAATGCAATATAGAATTAAACTCTATTTTTGTTTTTGGTGAGAAAGATCACAACATGAGATCATATCAGACATAACGCATCGTACACACTGCAATTTCAAAATACTAAGCATGCAAGCCAAGCTGACTGAGAATACAAGCATTTGGTTTATTTCAGCTAAAGCAGGTCATTGTCTATAGCTTTCTGATATGAAATTAAGTGTATTTATCGAGCATTGATAACATGGTACCCACACAATCAGGAATACTGGCAATCCGCTTATTTCATATTTTTGAATTTTTCTTTTATTCAAGCCAAGTTACTTGCATCAGATTTCTCATACTGATATTGTAAACTTGCTTATAGAGAATCAAATGCCACAGAGATATCAAGTTCATGGTGTTTCTTGCAAAAAGAAAGCAGAACCCTAAACAAACAACAATCAGGTCGGCTGGTAGGCACGCAGAGAAAGTCCGATTGTTTAGGAAAATAAGAAATGCAAAATAAAGCAGAAGTTGTATAATCCAACAACAATCAGGTCGCTACTCACGTACACGCAGAGAAAGTCCGATGGATTATACGAAACACCAAAGAAAATAAAGCAGAACGTCTCCGTCAATTCAGTCTGTTTGACAATTCGAACAGTAACGGCCACACAAGGTTCATGCATCAACAAAACTAAATGCCCTCATCAGGGAGTTCAAACCAAATGCCCTCATCAGGGACTTCAAACCAAATTCCCTCATCAGGGACTTCAAACCAAATGCCCTCATCAGGGACTTCAAACCAACGTGACTATCTGTCACGAATCCTGGTTCTAAGCATACAAAATCCCTATATGCGTCCTAACGCAGAGGTCACAAGTATCACTTTTGGGACCTAACTTAGATCTAACAAATAAGTTGTGCAGCACAAATACGCAACAGTCACACATAATATCAACACACCATAGCATTGCAACTAGTTCCATTTCATACGAACCATCAAACCAACTTCGCAACATCCTGGTTAGAACAAGTCAATATCCTACCAGGGCGACGTGCGTTCGTTTCGGGCTGTCCCAACAATAGGAACCCAAGAAGCACACAAGTTCAGAGGCGTTCCAACAATACGAACACACGAAGCACACGAATTCAGATCTGTCCCAACAAAACGGACACACAAAGCACACAGCTTCGGGTCTGTCCTAACAAGACAAAATGGACATACGAAGCATACAGCTTCGGATCCGTCCCAACAAGACAAAATGGACACACGAAGCATAGAGCTTCGGTTCTGTCCCAACAAAACGGACTCCCAAAACTAGGGGACGTCATTTTGAAGCAGCGACCACACCCTGACCCAGCTACTCATAGTTATCATCGTCACAAGAAATCTAAAAGTCCTATTGACCACATGTCAATATTATAGACACATCAATACAATATGATCTATCAATAATTCACAAGGATGCTCGAAGTACTCGTCACCGGTCTTTGCCATTAATGGCGACCTAAAGACGCCTTCCATAATTTGAACATTCTGTTACAAGCCAACCGGCTACACTAGCCAAGGATATTAGATCCTTACTCCATGAAAAAACAAAGCACCTTGCTCTAAACATCCGATCACGACCATATGAGTCCGGAGAGATCAACGGGCTACTAGTGGAACACAACATCACTATACAGCATACAACTTCTACTTACAAGATTACAATGGGTCTTTGTCTAATCGGTCGAGCAAATTGGGTGCATATAACAAAACAACTTTCTGCCTCTCCCCTCATTCACGCAGTGCGAAGGTCAACAATATTTTTCGGTCACGTACCGGTTCCCATATTTTTCGTTACTTAGAGACCAACGATTTTATAACAAGTTGTGCATCACAATACACAATTTCAACACATAAAGGCCTCGAATTCAGTTCTAACATGTTCCAGTTTAACAAACCAATCTCACAATTTTCAAAGCTACTCATAACTATCTCTGTTTTTCCTTCTCTAGAACCACAAAATCTATCCTGACAGCCCGTCAACCTTATGAACTTGCTAGTTCAATTCGATCCACCAAACCATAATTTCTAAGGGATACTTGAAGCACTTTGCTGAAAAGTATATGCTATCCATTGAATTAAATCAACTAGAATCTTCAAATACTGGTTGTCTTCCACCGATCGGAGAGCATAGTCATCGGTATTCCTCACAACCCTACTTGTAATCCGAACTTTTCTTACGACTTCCATTTCCTAAAGTTTTGGTTTAGATTAATTACCTTCCTATTCCTAAGGAACATGCCAACAAAGCATTACCCTACAATTTTAGAGTGTTGCCTATAATCTCTTGATATGTTTCAAAAGTCCAAGGTAGTATCCTCATAGACTATCGCATGATTCCTAATCAGTTTCCACAAATCATGATCAGTTCTATTGCTTACTAACCAATTTTTCACACTAAAGTTTATAACCACCATAAGACCTCAACATTCCATATGTATAGAGTCTAAGCCAACAAGTTTTTATTTTGACGCAGGGTTCAATTCCACTCTTAGATATCCAAACCTTTCACGTATTCAACCATGCAATTAGCTCGATTACCACATTACCACAACTATATCAAATCTTCTTTCACATTAGGTAAGTCCATCAATATGTCTTTAGCCCATATTCATAACCACCATGGTCATGTATTCTTTCCATACTTTACGCGACTATCTTGCCTTTACTTGGCACTTTGATCCACTTAATATATATCTGACTTTGCATTATTGACAAACACAACAATCATTATACCCATGTGGTCTCCATGCCTACCATCCTTAGGTCTCGCTCTGTAGCAATTCTACTACTAGACCTTGCTATCCCGTATCATGACTTCTTATTTGAACCGTTGAGCACATCGACATCAAATGTCTCCCAAAAAATTAAATCTACCATGACAGTCGTTGTCAAGTTACTTAAACCATGTCGGTTTATGTAATAGATTTAAGGAGGATAATTCCAACCATGGATAACCCATGTTCTGATGGTTCTCGCTAACCAATTAGATATAGGATTCTTATCCAGATATAGAATATAAGCACAAAATTAGAGAAATCACGAAGTTAACATCACATCTCAACGCTCGAGATTATGTGACAATTACTTGTGTGAATATTTTCCACGATGATTAAATGACTTACTTATCTCAACTTCCAATCCTCTGCATTTTAACGGTTACTCACACAAGTATGGAGACGGTACGAATTAAAATACCGTACATTAGGATAGAAAGCAGAGCACTTTCACCGATGGTGCCACCTATGTTGAATCATATTATCAAGACCAACCACGAATGGTCATGCGACAGATGAAAATTTAACCAGCTATGCAGAACTGATAGAACAAAGGGATCAAATCAGGAGTCGGATATGATATGACTGTAACATCGTTATACAAGAGAGATTTTAAGATGATCTAGAATATAAAAGATCGACCGCATCGAAGAGAAGAAGAATTAGAAAAGAAGAATAATTCGTCGTCGTGTGTTGCTGCTCCACGCCTTGTCGCCATTTGTTACGATTTGTTGACTCCTTCGTTATGCCACGTTCAATAAAAACAGGTACCGTCGTCATGTCGTTGTTGGTAGGCGTCCTCCGTTGAGCTCCATTATGTCCTCGAAATATTTAATATATTAGTCTTGATCTTCATTTGCAATCCACTTTGTCTAACTACTCGTAGCCAATTCGTTAAGAGTCTCTGGTTAAGCTATTCCGCCCACTTCGGAAAAATTTATCTAAGGAGGGTATGTTAAGCCTTTCTTTAACTTGGAATATACGAGGAAAAATTCAAATGCATGAATCTAAAACGTACCAATAATATAATCCAACATCGCATATACTTATGACCCATCACATTGCCAAAATCCTTTTTAATCAGGCATAATACCCTATTCCAATTGCGGGTGTCCTTCTGACATCCGTCTCATCCAATAACCAACAATGATACCACTAGATGTGACTTACATCACCACAAGGCACATAAAAATTTCACGGCAAAGCGGTCAATCAAAGCAAGCCCTACCGTGTCAACTATAGTGCACAAGAAACTAAATAAGGCCATTCCTATGTACTATCACCAACACCAAATGTGAACTTACACACAACAACATGCAAGCAGTCATATAATACAGACTATACAGTTATAGAACATAGGCATACGTAAAGCAAATATCATTAATCATGAAATTATTAAATCCCCTTAGTACGAGTTCAAAAGTTTACTCAATTGGGCTTTAGCTATTAACTATCCGGTGTTTCCTAACCCTGGTCATAGTCTTTGCAGATGGTCATGCATCCCATACTACAAGACTGTCCGGGTGACTTGACCATTCGGGTACACTAAAAGAACCTTAAGTTCTAAGGGAAACATTACCCTAAGTTACCTTACTCTTAGCATTAATCGATTTAGTGGGGTTCACTAACGCCTTCGCACACATGTGGGCTCAGTAGTTAGGTCCGCGAAGTCTAACCCCTGCTGACCTTGTGCGAATTCGTAGTAGCCGCCCACATGACCTAAAAATGCCTCAAGTATTGCCAAAGGTACTAAACCACAATTACGCCAAACAAATCACACCAGTGCCAATGTGTCTTATGCTAACTAAGCACAAGTAAGGACCTCTACAGACTATCAGCATCTATATGTCTAGTAGGGTTCAACAAACCTAGTGTACCTGTGGGTACGGATGATAGTTTGCGAGGCTGAAACCCGCACCGACCTTACACTAATCTTTGATCGCTGCCTAGCACACAAATATCTGCCTAAGTCTCGCAACGTCTACTTACTAGCCTTAGAGCCGTTATAGGTTCGAGCTTATGGGTTTCTATCTGAACGCCTAATCTGCTGAAACCTTGGGCTCTTATACCAACCTGTCACAACCCCGTCGCGGCCGCCACCGCGAGGAGGGTTTGGGACCGGCTGCCCGTTTCAGAACACGCAGAAGTAAACAAATACCTTATCTCAGCATGGGCTGACCAGTCCAACAATGAAACGACGGGACATACCCAAGCGTCAATCACCATATAGAAGGGCTGCCATTGGCAAGCCCAGCATACACTATTGTGTGCTTTGCGTTTCATTTGGCCCAGGTTACTCTAAAACTAGTAGAACACTGTAGACCACGAACTTAGCCTACCCCAACTGCTAGGTCTTGCACATAACAAGTCTAGCCAAACCCCGAATATCCTTTTGGCCATCCCTATAATTACTTACCTGCATATGAACCAAAAACACGTAAACAACAATGTTGTTAGTGAGTCGTAGCAGTTGACTCCAAAACAGTCTAAAACAATTTCCAAAATACAGTGCCTGTTATATATTCCTATGGTTAAACCAGCACGCAAGGGAGAGTGGGGCACTACGGTCGCGCACTGCCCTTCGTAGACTAGGCATATACACCATCACTCGACCCCTAATGGGTCCCAGCTATAACGGGTATGAGACACCTTGATCTACCTCTATAGCTGTATTGGTGCAATAGATGTCTTTTTGGCCCCACACGGAACCAAATTAACCATACTAATCTGCCATGAATGTCACGTAACATGCAAAATATTTATAACAGGGTAACACATACCTAAGCACAATATTGACAAACAAAAGCATGATTAGACATGGTTCATATGCACCCCAAAAACATGTTAAGTAAAACATGGGAAGCTAGCAACTCACAGTTGGTCCAATATACAAATTGAAGGTTAGGCAACTCGACAATGCATCAAGCTCGGAAAATCTGATGACCTAAACAAACATATGTCACACCCCCAAAAATCCACGCGCGGAATACCACTGCAAGGAGCGTGACAAACCAGGATCGCAGTCCATTAGTTACACCAAACGAACAACAATTAATAAAAATGTTTTATATTTCATTAAACTATAAATACAGAGTTTTACAAATGCGGAAGCGTAAGTACAAATTATGTAATTCAAGTAAAAACATTGTCACCCAGGGTGACGTGACTTGACCAAAGACACTAAAAGTGTTTCAAGACTTATGCATGCGTACTCGTGATACTCGAACATCTACAACCTGAGAAATAACATGCTAAAGAGTGTCAACACAAAGGTTGGTGATTTCACAGGTTTATCAGTTCAAAAACAGTTCCAGTTCAATGTAAATCAACTGTTTAACAACAGTCGTTGTTCAGTGTAAAATAACTGTTCATTGACAGTTCAAGTTCAGTTTAAAATCCCGATAATATATCAATAGCTAGCTAGGCAATTTTCAAGAAATCAGTGCATGTTTGACTAGATAAACTAGCTATCCAGTTACTGAAGCTCGACAAGTTCAATTGTGCCTCGTTAAGACTAAGAAGTTTATAACACCCGTTTGATATCCAATCGTGTCAGCGCGACTGACCCGGGTGGGGCCGTCAAACCCAGTAGATCTACTAAATAAGTTCCCGCTGATGCCACATTAACAGTAACTCTAAAAGTGAGGACTTTACAATAATTGTGCCACTATCATTCAGGTGATATAATTATCTAACAGTTCAAGTGTTTGCATGTTAATCTCCCCCAATAGGATTAAAATAGGTAAAAGGGGCCGTGAAACTCACCTTAAGGTGCACAACAAATCCAGATAATCAACAATAGCAAGAATTGCAAATAGCAGGCCTTGTTTAATCTACCAAGCACCTAACGATCATATATACGTAAGTGTGGGTTCAAACAATGATGACTTAGTCTAGACCAATGAGGAATTTAAACAATGTTCTATGATGACATGACGAAGCTTACTAAGTCCAGAATGAGTCGAATATGACACATAGCCGAAAACATGACGATTACAAAATTCGATGAAAGGTATATTAGTAAATAACACTATTAGTCCACAAATTTGAATAATAAAATATGTATATATACATACAAACATAACCAAATATATAGTTATATCAATAATGGGTACAAAAAAATATACTTATATAATTATATTTTTATATAAATATATATCTAACGTTTAGAATGTTTATATCATAAAATACGACAAAATATATGATTCGCATACTCATATTCTACTCAAATATAGAGATTTTCCAAAACGTTCATTTTATATTCTTAAATACGTATATGTGTACGTACTTATATTTATGCCCAAAATATATATTTTTGCAATTTAATACCGAGTCAACATTTAGTATATATATAAATTTTTCTAAATGATTTAAATGTTCACTATTTAGAATAAGGGTTTTGATCGATGTCGCATAAAATTTAGGGCAAAAATTAGGATTAACGTGTTCTAAGGTCATTTTAGATCCAAAATAGATATGCGTTAGTTGTGAAATAGGTTGAAATAAACTGATAACTATATAAAAAAAACGTTGGCCTGTAGGTTAGAACATGCGACCTTCAGTTTGTAAACCAAGGAACCAACCATCCGGGCAATTCTCCCTTTTGGTTATGAAATGCTTTAACAAATACTTTAATTATATAGATCGGATGTCATCTTCTTCACCATAAATCCTAACCAACCCGATTTCCATTAACGAAAAAAGAACATTAGCAGTCCCTATAATTTGAAGATCGAAAAGTTACGGCTTGCACATAGGATGGGTTTTATGAATACCTTGAATCAGAACTAAGACGTGAACCCCGAAGGCACTCGAATGCGATGACTCGAACCCAACTCAAATCCATCACCGGCGATCCTCCTCATGACTGTATTCTGTGAATGCGACTGTGTTGCTTGCACGACCATTCTCGGTGGCTGGATTGTGGCCGAGCAGTAGCCTCATGATGAACAAAATATGATGCATTTGCGGCAGCCGGTTCTTGAAGAATAGTGGGGACGCGGTGATCGGAGGAGCGGGATACCTGTTTTTTTGCTCTAATGATTCCACGAGAGGGTGTCCTGAGAGAATCAGGGTGATGGTGAAGTTGTAAGATGATCACAAATGATAGACTAGGCGGGGTTTCATAAGTTGAAGGAGGTGGATTCAATTCTGTCGGTTACGACATTCGAAGGGTGCCGACGGTCGACTCCCGTTGGTTACCACCAAGGCACATGAATTGTCCCACCAACAATTTCATTAAAGGAAGCCAGGTTTGGATAATTACGAAATAGGTCCTTATGAGTTTGTTTATTTTAAAAGGAGTTTAGAGGTTGGCAAAATTTGTCCCTTAAGGTTTAAAGGTGTTAACGAACTCTAACGGGGTTAGTGGATGATGACTTTAACGGTGACGACGCGAGTGTATGTCCGTACATGTCTAACGTATGCCGTTTATAAAATTATAAGTCTTGTTTCATTGCATAAAATGATGAATATAATTCGTAGATATAATTATATATACTTTGAGTTCACATAAAACGATAAATCCTAAATCGTAGCGATACGTTTAAGTTCATATAAAATCATGAAAGCGCTACGTGTAACTGTATGACACATTGTCACATAAAATAATAAGTTATAATTTGTATATCATATATCACAAAAATTATAAGTTTACTTGTCACATAAAATGACAAAACGCTAACATGAAATTATAATATATGATTTACATAAATTCATAAAATACAAAACGTCTAGACTTAAGTGCATGCCCGTATAGTGATGGTTACACAAACCCTAGTTGCTAAGGTCAACACAAGTCAACACATAAATGTTCACACGACATTTATATCAGTTTAAGTTTATTTAATCAGGAAAAGACCTGAAAAGACGGATTGTCACAGTATCCCCTTGTTGAAGAATTTTCGTTCTGAAAATTGAATAACGCGGTTAACAAGTTGGTCACAAAAGGGAAATAAAATTTCTCATTTGTCACATCATTCCATTGTTGAAAGAAATTTCGCCCTGAAATTTAAATCAGTGTCAATCTCGACAGTAACTTATTGAAAGAATTCGGTTATTTCCCTAAAAGGGGTGATGGACGTTATATCCAGGATTGTGTACACGATGTTGAGGAGATGTCAAATGTTAAAAGGATTTCGAATGATATTCAGATCAAGAGTGTAGAAAGTGATTTCATGGATCAAGCATTTCTACGAGAAAAGTCGAACGACTACATTACGGGGATCGTGTCGAGTGGCAAGGTTGAATAGAATGACATGATAATATAAGTATCTAAAATCAAAGTTTCAACGCGAAGAAAAGATCATAAAATGTCTAAGTGCTTCCCGCTATTGTGTGCAATGCTTTGAGTGAGATTCCCATTTCGTCTTTTGTTTTCGCTTAAGGCATTCGCATTCACCAACCCAGGTGAATCAGAGAGAAGGAAATTTGAGTATGATAAAATTGTGTGCATCAAGTTAATTAAATTTATGTTTGATAGACCCCCATTGTCTAGCGAAAACATAAATGCCTGCATTTGCCTACCAAGTAGCAAATAGCATAGAATTACACGAGACTGATCAAGTTAACATGCAGACTCATTGATTGACATAGTATCTTATGGATTTACGACCAATTAAGTTCACATGATTCGTAATAACATTCAAGATCACCTTTCATGCAATAATGGTTTAGATAACGGTTGACATGGCCAACGCATACTAGCATGCAATCTATCATTTAGATTTTACCATACAATGCATAAAATTGTCCCAACAACTTATATACTAGCATACTGTTGGATTTAGGTGTCCAGACCCGACTAAATCAAGTACCCGACCCGGTCAAGACCCGTAAGAGCTACACCGGAGGCAACGGGTATTAAGACCGCTTACCTATATAACCGGCAAATTCGCAGAAATATTAATTATGTGTTTATTAAATAGTTTAATTGATACATAATTAATTACTTAAATCAATATTGATCATTAAGATTAATTAAGCGACAAAGACGTTAAATAATATTAACGTTATGGACGAGGATTGACAGATTATTAGTTTGACTATTATTCGGCAAGCGACAAACATTTAAAGAGTTAAATGTTAATTTCAGAAATTTAAAAGGTTCGATTAAGGATTAGGTAAAATCGAGGGGCTAATCGGAAACTTGATTAGTTATAAATATAACTGATTAGGGGAGGCTAAACCCTAATCCAAAAAGTGAGATTTTCGGCCTCCCCTCCCTCTCACGATTCCGACGCCGACGGCAACCCTGCCGCCGCCGCCTCCTTGTTCTCCGACGACCTCTTCGCGAGAACCCTAAATCCTTGATCACCGTCACCGCCCCGTGGTCTCGCCGCCAACCGCCGCTCACAGAGCAGCCGCCGCGAGCCCTCCTCCAACGCCGCCGCCGTCGCATCGCCGTAGCCGCTTGCCACCGAGCCGCCGCCGCAGACCGCGACCGAGCCGCCACCGCAGCAGCCCGGCGAACCCGAGCCGCAGCCGTCCGCAGCCCAGCCGCAGCCGGACGCCGCACCACCGCCGCCGTCACCGTCGCTCGCAGCCGCCGCCCTAGCCGGCCGCTGCCACTCCTCGCCGTCGCCGATTCTACCGCCAACAAGCCCTAGTCATGAACCGCGTTTATCGCGTGTTCCGCCGTCGTCCGCGAAACCCTAATTTCGTGCCTAATCGACGTACGGGATTTCGGTGCTGTGTCACCGAGAGAAGCCCGTATTTGCGAGGTACTCTCGATTTGCTCGTCAAGTCGATCTGTGAAACCCTAGCGTCACCCGTTGACTTTCGGTGTCTCAAACGTCTGTTTGAATCACCGCTCAGGTATATCTAAAATCGTAGTTAGTTTAGATTTAATTAATTGTTTATTTTATGTTATGTCGCGTTTCTGTTTAAACGCGTTTTTGGTGTTTGCGCGTTTGGTGATTGTCGAATCCTGTTGTTTTAGGTTTACGCTAATTATCTGGTTTTCGCGTTAGTAAATTAAAACGTTTTCCGCTGCCTATTAAATTAATTGTTAATTTAATTATCCAAATTTAATTTACTGTTTATTCGGTAATCGTTTGATAATTATTTATTGTAAATAATTATTTCTAAATTAAAAAAAAAATTGCTATTACCGAGACCCGAATGCCACTGTCGTAACCCAACAGTGGTATCAGAGCCTTGATCACCACACGCAAACCCAGGCCGGTCTATTTTAAACCGGCATACTTTCGCGAACTGGGGTTCTGAACTCGAAAGTCGCGAAATTGACTGAATTGCCTTTTGAATATATTTAGTCGACATGGTTCCACTAAACATAATCCGATTCAATATAATTGGTTGAATTATCTTTCGTACATATTCGGCCCGACCACATTTATTTTGTCATGAATGCGTTATGGTTTGGCCCATTAGGCCCATGTAGTTTTGTTTTGGTTTGGCCCACTTTTTACTGGGTTCAAAGTTGTAATTAGTTAAAATAAAATAGTTTTATTTTAAATTTGTAATCGCTCACATTCGCCTGGACGAACGAGACGAGCTTAATACAAGACCCATTTGGTATTATCCCTTTATGGGATTTTCGAAAATGGCTAGTAGTCAAAACAAGACCGACGTTTTCTGGGTGACTCGCAGGAGCTTGTTAAAGCCAGTGGGAGCAACTAAGTCAATCAGGGAGTTTTCTATTCACGTGGTTGATTTACCTTTATGTCCCTTGCCCTATTTGATATTGTCATAGGCTCTGACAATATCGAATGCCCTGCATGGCCGAATATGTACATGTGTGTTTGCTTGTTTTTCGTTGCTTGTCTTAATTAGATTAACACGCCAACTTAAGACCCAAACTTAGTTTTGTCAATATGAAACTAATTTTCAACCGATTAAATAAAGTCCTAATTTTGTTACGACTTCACAAATTTGATAACAAATTTAATTCGACATTAAATTTAAATTTTTCGATAATGTAATCGAACGTTATTAAAATTGGTTATCGTCTCGCGACACATAGATCGTTAATACTTAGGTTATTCAATTGATCGTCCCGAGAGAGATAGGATTCATAATATTTGCGGTCACATTAAATATTAAAATTTGACTAATTGATCCTATCTGGTAAGCCTAAAACCGGTAGTCTATGCCATCCTAAGTCACGTCTAACTTGGAACATATTTACCGATGCATCCGTGTTGGAGTATTTCAACACCGCACGTGGTGTTTAGGGTATCTTCCAAGGTGAGCGTATTGGAGTATTTCAACACCGTACGCTCACACTGACTGCTTAGGACAACTACTATTTTCTTTACATGCACCTTTGGTATTGGAGTATTTCAACACCGTACCTCTGGTCGGCTTGTAGACAAAATGGGCATAGATGGGGCTAAACATATTTCGTTGATCCGTTCGCGAAAGCCCCATAACGGGAGTTGTGATAGTAGACTCACAAGTGACAATCGTTGTCCGTTCGGCTACTTAGGAATTTTGAAAGCACTTTACGCTGTCTGGAGAAATTGTCTAACTAACTGAATTCCCAATTCCTATTCAAGATTAGCTTGCCATCCTTGAATACGAATCAAACATCGAAACACTAAAACATTTGCCTGTTGTTTCAGATGGCTAACCGCGCAAACCAAGAGATTTTCCATCTCAAGTCTCTCCTTGAGAAGGAGAAACTTAATGGCGCCAACTTCCTTGATTGGGAAAGGAATCTGAGAATCGTCCTGAAAATGGCTAACATGGAAACCGTGTTAGATGCTGAGGTTCCTGAGGAACCTGAAGCTGACACGCAAGCGGCGCGAAACGCCCATAACACATTGCGTACAAATGCCAAAAATGTCGCATGTCTTATGTTAGCCACCATGGAATCTGAGATTCAGAAAAACATGGTTGACAGGACGGCTTTTCAGATGATCGGTGATCTGAGGGGCATGTTTGAAACTCAGGCCCGACAGGAACGCTATGACACCGTTGTGACACTTATTAGTTGTCGCATGGCCGAAGGCGCTCCTGTCAGCCCTCATGTCCTGAAGATGAAGAGTTACATCGACCGTTTAGCAAAGCTGAATTACGTCATACCCGCCGAAATGGCGACTGACCTAATTCTTCACTCACTGTCCAGTGCCTTCACTCCTTTCCGGGTGAACTTTAACATGCATAGCATGGTAAAGTCAGTGACTGAACTTCACGGTATGCTTAAAACCGCTGAAGTTAATTTTGTTAACGGTAAGGCACCCGATGTACTCGCAATCCGATCAGGAGGCGTCAAGAAGCCTGAGGTAAAGAAGGGCAGACGTGGTAACAAGAAGCGAGGCAAGGCAGTTGCAACCAGAGGGTCTGGAATCTCGCAGAAAAGCAAGCCTAAGGCAACCAAAGCACCACCGGCTGAACAGCGCGAGTGCTTTGAGTGCCACAAGATGGGGCACTGGAAAAGAAACTGCCCTGAGTATCTTGCCAATGTGAAAAGTGGAAAAGCCCAGCCGGGTAATTCCTCAGGTATACACATGAGTTTATGTTGTATAATGCTTCACTTATTCCTACAAAATATATGTTTGACATACTTTACATTTTGTAGGTGCATGAAGCTTAAAAGGAAGCAAGCCAAGACGACGCTGAACTACCCTGCGATTGTCGCACCCAAATAAAGTTCGCGTCCTGAGTTTTGATTTAAAAACAATTCTGGGTGACTTTAAAACAACTGATTTTGTTTGGTTTTCCCTGGCTGTTTTCCAGGACGAACAAATTGCTTTCTCTGGATTTTGATTATGACATGTTTTGACAATGGTTGATTTTCGAAACATTCGAGTTTAGTTTTAATCTACTTTGAATTTGATTCAACCTTTTGTTAGATTAAATTCAAAATCCCATAACAACATATCTTCCAACCTGGTGCACTTGATTTGATGAAGACTGACTCAAATACGACGTGGTAACTTTTGGTTATCACATCCCATTAAAGCTATAATGTCTTAAGCGTATATCGTAATAGTTACGTGACAACGCACGACGCAATTGTGGTTCTTAAAGTCCTGTGATTTTAAACCACCCAGCGTCGATAATATTAAATCAAGTCGAACCGATTAAAGATCGCCACTTCAATCTACAATCGTATGAACATGTCAATCCTCTGCTTCAAGTAGACGTCTGATCATATAAGTTCGAATCACCAGCTAAACAACTGCAAGAGTAATCACCAGATGATTACAACATTGTAGTATGGTCACACCAATTCTGGTGCACATTACCATTAAATGTATATACCTAGACACATCTTGGAAGTCTTAGACTACAATAGTTGTACTCACGTGTGTTTTAATCCGACGAACACTAAGTGTCATATACGTCGATCCAACATTTTCAGTATGAAACTGTAACACACAAGACTAATGACTTGCCGCAACAAAACCCTTGACTTCATGTAACCATGACACCCCTTTCACACAACACTTGCATAACTAACTTCCAATCCCAAGACCGGTATCTTGCGAAGATGGAATTTAGCAATTACATGTCCAAAGCTAGATCTTTAAATATCTAAAGAAGAGTGACTTAGATAAGTCACTGGAATATGTAAAACAACTCTCGCATCTAAACGAGACGAGCCAGATAAATAATGTTTCGCCGACTATGGATTGTTGTTAAGCGGAACATATTGACATTCCAATTAGAGTTGGCATGTTTAACCTTACCTGAATAAGGAAACATCCTCTAGTATCGGACCCTAGGGTCCGATAGAATATATCATCATCTCGAATATCACGAGAAACTTTCAAACAATCAAAGACGAACGCATCTCCATGCTATCAAACTCTGAAAAGACTTTGACAATCGTTTTTGAACTTATGAATAAGTCATAACATCTGGATATTAAGCATTCAAATTTCGTACCTCAAACTACGGAGTCGAGCTTTTTCCGTTCTTGAGAACGGAAATTGATTATCGCATTTCTGCGTAAAATCAGTATCCACACGGTTTGAAAGAAAGATGAAGATAGGAATGTCAATCTGCCTCAAGCAAGTGGGAGCATCGCCATAGATCCTTACTGGAATAACGATCAAGTGCCGATCCAAAGATCATTTAAATTTACTGGGTTGAAACTTTAAATGACACCTCAATCGATTATAAGTTTCAAGATAATGTTAAGTATTGATCGTGATATGACTGAGCAACCACACGCGATCGATCTCTTGAAACAGTTCAAATCATACTAAATATGATGTAGACATGAATCCAATACTTGAATATTGCATAGAATGTTGTCGTAAGATGTTACGCCATAGATGGAAAATCACATCATCACTGCTGAACACTGATGAGGGAATATATGTTCATCAACTGAGTACGAATTATATTCGTTGAACATTAATAGCCAACTTAATTGAATCTGAACTAAGAATGCTATAAAACATTCAAAGGGTTAATTCGACTCTATAAATAGTCGGTTAACATGCTCACGTGATAACACAGTCATACGTGTGCTTACCAAGGGCACTTCATTATCACAAGTTCGATTCACTTAAGAAGATTCTCTGTTCAAGATAAACGCTGAATCTCAAGAAACAACAGATATTGGCAATTCTAAATCGAAATACGAGCATTTGATAGCGAATCCACAATTTCCGCGATCGGGCTAGATCAGCAAAATTAGTCTACTACTTAGTACACGAATTCTGCATCACTTCGATATTCGATTCTAGTGTTGGATGTCGAACACTGTCGTTTGCACCATATCATTCGGCCTCCTCTAAGTTGTTAGACGAGAGTCTGAATTCTGCGTAACGCGTTCGAATTTTATACATTTTATCATCCATGAATATTTCGTTAATATTCTAAAAGTCCGTAGTCGATCAGACATTGCGGGAGCAACGCCTGAAGCAAGACTATTCTGACTCTGGACTCAAGATGTTGACATCCAGACTCACAAGGCCTCGTTGGAGAATGACGTCGGGACGTAACTCGTATCAGAATGTCTTCATGGATCTTAGCATAAGACAAATCTGATTAATGGTATACTCAACGGTATCCTTAGACCTGAGACACATGAGCGACCTCCCGTTTGCCAAAGAACATTCTTTGATTGTAGCTTAACGCTGTCGCGTAACTGCCAGCCATAACGGTTACTTTTGGGAATGGATCTGAAGCTTAGTGGGAGCTGTATGTAGTCAACATGGGATTCTGTACTCTTGCATTTTTCAATGCAACAGGTCGACATCATGGGCCCTCTCGTTAGTTCCAAGTGTAAAGTGTAAGGCCTTACCCAAACTTACTGTGTGTTTGATTGGACCACTTCGAACAGTAAAACGAGGAATACAATAATCGAACACAAAGAGAATGAAAAGATCCATGTCTCTGGTTCGATTGATGTCACATACAGAAAGGATCTGATGACTTTACAAATACCATAAGTCTAAACTATATCACAAGTTTAATGATATGCCTTGGTTGTTTTGACTTGAAGTGTCATGACTGGTTGGGACAGCCATGTGTAGCTAGAGCACCTCTGACTGTAACTTGATTGATAGTCGCGATCAGTCCAAGTGGGAGACTGTTGGATTTAGGTGTCCAGACCCGACTAAATCAAGTACCCGACCCGGTCAAGACCCGTAAGAGCTACACCGGAGGCAACGGGTATTAAGACCGCTTACCTATATAACCGGCAAATTCGCAGAAATATTAATTATGTGTTTATTAAATAGTTTAATTGATACATAATTAATTACTTAAATCAATATTGATCATTAAGATTAATTAAGCGACAAAGACGTTAAATAATATTAACGTTATGGACGAGGATTGACAGATTATTAGTTTGACTATTATTCGGCAAGCGACAAACATTTAAAGAGTTAAATGTTAATTTCAGAAATTTAAAAGGTTCGATTAAGGATTAGGTAAAATCGAGGGGCTAATCGGAAACTTGATTAGTTATAAATATAACTGATTAGGGGAGGCTAAACCCTAATCCAAAAAGTGAGATTTTCGGCCTCCCCTCCCTCTCACGATTCCGACGCCGACGGCAACCCTGCCGCCGCCGCCTCCTTGTTCTCCGACGACCTCTTCGCGAGAACCCTAAATCCTTGATCACCGTCGCCGCCCCGTGGTCTCGCCGCCAACCGCCGCTCACCGAGCAGCCGCCGCTCACCGAGCAGCCGCCGCGAGCCCTCCTCCAACGCCGCCGCCGTCGCATCGCCGTAGCCGCTTGCCACCGAGCCGCCGCCGCAGACCGCGACCGAGCCGCCACCGCAGCAGCCCGGCGAACCCGAGCCGCAGCCGTCCGCAGCCCAGCCGCAGCCGGACGCCGCACCACCGCCGCTGTCACCGTCGCTCGCAGCCGCCGCCCGAGCCGGCCGCTGCCACTCCTCGCCGTCGCCGGTTCTACCGCCGACAAGCCCTAGTCGTGAACCGCGTTTATCGCGTGTTCCGCCGTCATCCGCGAAACCCTAATTTCGTGCCTAATCGACGTACGGGATTTCGGTGCTGTGTCACCGAGAGAAGCCCGTATTTGCGAGGTACTCTCGATTTGCTCGTCAAGTCGATCTGTGAAACCCTAGCGTCACCCGTTGACTTTCGGTGTCTCAAACGTCTGTTTGAATCACCGCTCAGGTATATCTAAACTCGTAGTTAGTTTAGATTTAATTAATTGTTTATTTTATGTTATGTCGCGTTTCTGTTTAAACGCGTTTTTGGTGTTTGCGCGTTTGGTGATTGTCGAATCCTGTTGTTTTAGGTTTACGCTAATTATCTGGTTTTCGCGTTAGTAAATTAAAACGTTTTCCGCTGCCTATTAAATTAATTGTTAATTTAATTATCCAAATTTAATTTACTGTTTATTCGGTAATCGTTTGATAATTATTTATTGTAAATAATTATTTCTAAATTAAAAAAAAAAATTGCTATTACCGAGACCCGAATGCCACTGTCGTAACCCAACACATACAACCCTGGCATGGCATATCCTCAGCCTATAAATTCACAAACCAACCAACACAACCCATACGGTACAAAGTTAACGGGGCAACTTTACACAATCTTGTCATTCCCACCGAGGTAGGAGACTTAGGACCTTGTATGGTGTATGGCTTTCATATCCAATCAACTTAATAAATCAATCAACATGTCACTTCCTGGTTCCTAGCACGTTTTATACACACAACTGATCATGCAATTCTACACAACTTACGCGTTAACCAGCACTTCAATGATTAATCTGTTTCTATTCCCTAAACAAAGGATTATGATAGTCGCAACTACGCATTCCAAGAATGACATGTGAGTTTAAACTGGCATTAGTGAAGATACCAGCAGGGAGGATGCAGATACCGTAATAAATAGTATAAACCCAGAGAGGAATATATATAGCATGCTTGACATGATTTGGCAAGGAATTCACACAAACAGATACCGAAATGAATGTGTCAACGATTATACAATCCAATAGAGTAAGCGTCTCGTTAGGGAACTCTTCATTGTTTAAGCTCACCAGTGTGCCGAATCTCCTTGGTGTTCTTGCGCTTCATGTGTCATGCTTCCTTTCTTGTTAAAACATCGATTCATATGGTCCTCAAAAGTAAGATAAGGTGCGCATGGGTTATAAAAGGGTGTATGCGAAACACAAAGCATCATGATGTTCAGAATGGATTTGGCTCGGGTTGCATGTACATATGGTTTTTGCTAGGGTTCAGTGCAGGTTTACCGCGGGTCAAAAGATCAAATCAGGTGTTCCATAGAAAAGGATCAGAGCTATCACCTCAGTGACTACCAGAGAGTTTATAAAAACAAAGCAATCAACCCAAAAGTAAGGCCCCTTAAACGAAAGTCGGTCTACTTCTTAACACATGCTTTTAAAAGTTGGAGTTGTTCATTCGATCACGCAATTTTTTATTCATAAGAGGAAAAAATCTTAGGTTCTTTTTTTAAAACATTGGTGTTTATCTAAGTCATAACTCACATAGGAGAGTTTTCTAAAAGCATGGAGTTTGATTATTTCGAGCATGTCTCTTTTGGTAGAAATACGTAAGGGATATCTGTAATCTTGGAGAAAGTAGCATTAAGTAGTTTTGTCGAGGACCTAGTCCCATTAGATGGAGTTTCTCAAGATGAGGCTCTTGTGTATGATTCTAAAGTCAATCCTTGGTCCGGTACTGGTCCAACATTCAACGTGCCACCAATGCTTATATATAGGGTGTACCGCAGCTAATAGACCACACTACCAGCACCTGAAGGCGTATCAGCTACCCACCATTACTAGATATTAGTCAAACCACAATGGATATTTTTGTCGAAAATAGAGTACGTTAGGTTTCTCCCATACGCTTGAATGTAAAGGGGGTGAGAGATTAAAACCTCAATATGTTGTATAAACAAAATGTGTAGGTATATCCATTCACAAGATCAGAAGGATGTGTAGACGTTGTCGTTCTAGGGAAGATTGTCGGGGGTTTGGCACGCATAGTGTGAATAACATAACGCCTAAGATTTCAAGAGGATCCAAAATTTAAAGTAGGCTAATAGGTTTAATTTCAAGCCAAGATTCATCAATAAAAGTTTCTCGAAAGGTTGATCAGTCAGTGTTGATACCTAATATGTGCGTCATGTGAAGTATCTAAACGAGACGATTTGAAGATCAAGATACAAGTTCAAGCTGCTTGCCGAACCAGGTCCGAACCTGGAGTTCGGACAGGGTTCGGCCCAGACGTATATATATAGGAACTTTGTCTTGTAATCTGTAATGGAGAGAGACGAGTTGAGAGAAACCAGATCTTAACTATGTGTTTTTTAGAGTGTTTCTCTAGAGAGTTGATTAGAGAGTTTGTAATTGAATCTTTGTTGATTTCAATTAAACAAACTTTATTTATGTCTCATTTTCATCTCGTTCTTACTTTACGATCAAGCAAACCTCTATTAAGATCCTTCTTACGGTTTTTCAATTGGTATCAGAGCAAATCCAGGTTGCTCTATTGCGTTTGCTTTGATTGTAGTCGTTTTCTTGATAAAACCTAGTGCATTCATTTCTGAAACATTCCTGTTGCCAAAATCACGTTGACTATTGAAAATCTTGCACAAATATGCTCAAAATCACGATTTTTGACCAAAAACTTCCGTTCGGTCGTGTTCGTTAGTCTGCCAAAAAAAGCGAGTCCGAACCCCAGGTTCGTCCATATAACCGCTCCGAACTTTAGTTCGGAGAGAGTTCGAAGGGTGTTCGGGTAGAGTTCGGTTGAAGTTCGGGACACATTCGGATAGGGTTCGAACACTGTGATTGTGTTTAAGTTCGGAAGGAGTTCAGGTGGATAAAGTTCGGTTAAGGTTCAGACATAGTTCGGGAGAAGTTCGGGTAAGGTTCGGACGGGGTTCGGAGGAAGTTCGGACAGGGGTAGATTTTCAAAATTTCCAAAATGGATGAAATTGAGGTATTAATTGAGCGTCATCGTCAGAATGTGCCAAAGTTGATAAATCTTGAAGATTATCATGGTTGGGCAACAAATTTTAGAGCTTATATTGTTGATTTGGATAAAAATTTGTGGATACCGATTACGAATGAATTTTAGTATCCAACTCATTATGGTGGTGACTTTAAGGAAATGCATAATTGGTCAAGTGAAGAAAAGAAATTGCATGATCAAAATGAAAAGGCTGTTGCACTTCTTTTGTTAGCTTTGCCTATAACTTTTAAAAGTCAAATCAGGAAATATCAAAAAGTAAAACTGATATGGGATTTTGTTAAGACACAGTGTGAGGAACATATGTCTAAACTTTCTCAGAAAACAATTGAAACAGTTGATCAAGATTTGAAGTTTAAAGCTCAAATTAAAGACTTAGAGAATAAGATGGGAAAGTTGATTGAAGAGAATATTTTTCTGACAAAGGAAGTGGAGAAATGGAAAAGTAAAGTTTGTGATGATTTAGCTGTCGATATTCAAAAGGATGTGTCTACATCATGTGAAAATTGTTTGGAATTTGCTAGTGTTAAGGAAGAATGGTTGAAAGAGAAGAATATATTGATTGAAAATGCAATAAAGCTACTGCCGAAGTTCTGGAAGAGTGTCACTTGAGAGAATGTCATAAAATTGATTATAACAGATTGTCGGACAAGTACATTGCTTCACAGAAAGAGTTGATGGAAGCCAATATGAAAATAGCTGAACAAAAGATTGAGATTTTTGACTTGCAAAGGAAATTGAAAAATTGCAACAATTCACCGACTTTCCTGAATTATTTGTATAAGTTGGAAAAGAGTCAGGAGAATGGTAAAGATGCAAGTCTTCATCAAGTTCCTGCTCATGTGGATATTAAATTGTTTTGTTCCAGCTATACCATCTGGCAATGAACATCATGATTATTCAAAGTTTGCTGATACCAGTTCAAGAAAGAAAACCAAGTCAAAATCTAAGAAGAATAAAAAAGAGTTTTATTATTGCAAAGGATTGAAGTTTGATTCCAAATCTACATTTATTGCAAAAGAAAAGGTGTTTAATGGAAATTCCAGAAATGTAAAAGTGCCAAAGTTTTCTGAGATCGTGATCGATGATACTTTGATTTCTGGGAAAAATGATTTGAATGGTATCAAGTCTGAATTTACAAAGCTTGCCAAAAAAGGTCATGATATACCAAATTCTATTCAAGATAAATTCAAGCAAAAGAATGGTGGTTTGGGATTTAAAGAAAAAGAAATGTTTCCTAAGGATTTTAACAAGACAGAATTCAAAGCAAAGAAGATAAAGAAGCAGAAGGTGTTTTCAGATAAGAATTCACAATGTTGGAAGAAGAAGGTATCTTCATCAGGCGAAAAGATTTCTTTTGAAGAGTCTTCTTGTATATCCGATGCTACACCACAAGGCGGTAACAATTCAGATTCATTTCATTTTGCTAAATCAAACAGGTTTTATCATAAAGATAAATTCTTTGGTTATGGAGATGATACTGGTTTTTACGATTCTCCAAAATGTTTTCCAAAATTCCAAAAACCAAAGAAATCTAAACCTGTGTTTTCAAAAGTTTATGATGAATGTTTCACTAATCAGTTTGGAAAACCAATTTCAATCAATCTAGCTGGTGAAAGACTTTGCTATGTTTATCGTAAGAAGGGTCATTATGCAAATATTTGTCCTATGACAACTAACAATTCATCATCAAATGCCAAACATATAATGTATGTTGATATTGATGGCATTATTTTTAGTGAACCAATACCCAACACTAACTTTTTCTGGAAAAAAAGATTACTTCGGAAAAGTTGGGTAGTAGTTCTGATTGTCACTCATCAGTTGACAATGGTTCACTAGAAATTATAAAACCAAAACAGGAATGGAGACCGAAAGTTGTCTCTACAGCCAACACAGATTTTGTTGAAGACACTGGACGACCTACCATCGTTAGGGATGAGGGTCGGGGTCTTAAAAACTAACTATTTTCCAGTGTTTGAAGGTATTTCAGGAAGACCTGTTAGTAATCGAGAGATTGCTGACAATGAGATACTTGTAGTTTTTAAGTTCAAATGCATTGTTCTTATCTTTGAAAACCTAATTTTCAAAACTTTCATTTTCAAAAATGTGTCAAGTGTTGATCAATCATTTTCATTTTTGTTTTTCATTTTCTTTCGTTGGTAGTTTTAGGGGGAGAAAATGCGAAAATTCAAAAAATAGTGTTTGTTTGAATTTTAGGGGGAGAATTTTGGAAAATATAGAAAAAAATGAAAATTTGAGAAATTGATCTGACAAAAGCGAGAAATGATAGTACATCAGCATATACGTTTATCTGCCATGGATAGATTAAGTCTAAAGGCTGTAGGTACTTGCATATTCTGTGAATGTGCATGACTAATCTGATATCTGCAAGTAAGATATAAACATAAAGCCTGCCTGATGATCTTTGGTTGTTTGCTTCTTGATGAATGCTATGTGATGATTCTGAAAAAAAATAGATAAAGAGATATCCTGATGAATGCATGTTTTCATTTTGAAAGATTTAAACTTGTTTGATTTTTTTTATTTTGTCAAACGATCGGACTTTCTCTGCGTATCGAAAGATCGACCTGATTGTTGTTCGTTTGACGTTCTGCTTTATTTTCATTGGTGTTTCGTATAATCCATCGGACTTTCTCTACGTATACGGAAGTATCGACCTGATTGTTGTTGGATTATACAACTTCAACTTGTTTTGCTTTCTTATTTTCTCAAATACTTGGGCTTTCTCTACGCGTCCACAAGACCGACCTGATTGCTAGGTATTTGAGGTTCTGCTTTATTTTTGCATGACTCATCAAGGATGATTAAATCTCAAATAAAAGTTACTTCTAAATGATAAACATGATGATTTGCTAGTATTTCTGATAGAGTGGAGGCCGAGTTATCAGTGCGTGATAAAAATTACCTTAAGCATATATGAAAACGATAAATATGATTGGCGCATGCTGAAATAAACCTCAATGTTGTATTTGCGATTATCTTGGCTTGCATGCTGATTAAGACCGAAATTGAAATGTGCTAGATACGTTATGTCTGATATGATCTCGCGTCGTGATCTTTCTCCGCAAAAGACAAAAAATAGTGTCTGATTCTGTATTGCATTTACATTTCATATCATAAAACAAAAAGATTTTTGGTGTATTTTAGCATAAGTTTGAAAAATAAAAAAAAACTTTTAGGTTTGTTTTGATATAAACTTTCTAAAAGTCAAAAAGATTTTACTTCTTATTTGTTTTCGATTGATCGATAAAAGATACAAAAACATTTTCAATTCATATATCTTAATCTGTTTGTGTCGGTTAAGCTAATTGATACACAAATCAGATCTATATTTTACATAAACGCATGTTCCTTTTCTTCTTTTTCTAATAAATTTGTTACATAAACGCATGTACATTCACCTAAATTGACACACTAAGCAAATAAAGAGGCAAGAACGAACCTGAATTACCACAAGTTGCTCATAAACCCTACGCTTGCAACCGACAACCCCTAACATTGACCCTGTAACAAATTCGAAGGAAACCAATTAGAGGGGTGAGAAATAGGTCTGGTGCAAAACAATTGAAAAATAAAACGATTAGGCTATGGACCAAGTAGCATCCAAATAGAAGAAATTGAAACCCTAGATCTCGAATCGATCGAGATGTTGAGATTTGCTAAAATCGATGGAGATTTTGATTCTGATTATTATTTGAATCTTCAGAGGGTTGAGCGTGGGAGAGAGAAATGTACATAAAGGTAAAGTAAATGTGTACTGCACAGATCAGAGGTGTAAAGGTAAAGTAATCGAATAGATCTAGATGTTTTCAAAATTTGAATTTCTATATCCCGCCGGTTTTATATTTCTAAGCATTGAAAGGGACTGATCGAATGAGATTCTAACATTGTGCATAAATTGTTTGTACATTGTGCTATAAATCTGGTACCTCTTAAGAGATTCAATATTGTGCATAAATTGTTTGTACATTGTGCATTAAAACTTGATTTTTCAACACTTGATTTTCTCTCTCATATATGTATAATAAGATAGTATAGATAATATGTTAAAACATTGCTTTTATTATTTTTTGAACTTAGATAAATTTGTAATGCCTTTCAAAGAAAAATAATAATAATCGAGTGCTCACTTCTCAAGATCCACAAGTTTGTAGCTTTCCTCCTATCTTTATATAAATCCACTCATTGTTCACCAAGACACCCAACAAAATTCTCCCATGAGGAATTCTTTACCTTTCTCTCTTACCCTCATCTTATTTTTCTTATCATTCTTGTCCATCAATGGGCAAGACCTCATATACAACACTTGTAAAACCTCTTCACAACAAGATCCTAATGTAAAGCTCCAATTTTGCACCACCTCTCTCCAAGCCGCACCGGCTAGCCACTGCGCTGATCTCGAAGGCCTCGGGATGATGTCCATTCGGC
>JBCNJP010004304.1:0-16625 GCA_039602395.1 Deinandra increscens subsp. villosa
GTGTAGACTGCTTTAGTGAACTCAGCAGCCTTGGCTGACACTTGATTGTTGAATGCTTTTCAGGTTACTTGGAGGATCATGGATGGCACGGGCGTTGGCAATACTTACCTTTTGTAAAACCCATTGGAAATTGTATTTCAGATGATTTAGTAATCACTTTTACTAAACAACCACCTTGTAAACTTTTAATGCTTCCGCTGATTTTGTGAAATGTAAACTCTGATTTATTAAATGTAATACATGACTGTTTACCCCTTTAACTATGGCTTGGTTGTAACTAAAGACTTGGATCCTGGTCTGGATCACACCCCACAAGGTTATACTCCGTTAGTGGAAATTGGGGGTGTGACACATCCCGTCTAAGACACTCTGTCTCTCTGCCCCGATAATCACCTCGTACCTGTCCAGGGTAGCAACAATCTTTATCTGCAAATAATGTTCAACTAATTCTTTCAAGCTTGCCATTTTTAGAAGGATTTGAGTGTTTTGAGAAAGGGTTTGTTAAGGATTTTGAGAAAAGGTTTGATAAGGATTTTGAAAAGGGTTTGATGTTGGAGGTGAGAAGTTTCTGATTACTGATCAAGTGGTATGGTTATATGTGCAAATCACTTGAGTATGCGTCTTCTCAGATGTGTAATCACTAGAGTATACCATAGGTCTTATTTTATTAAGTTCAAAATTACCCACTGAGTTCATGAGGACTGCACATTATAATTGTTGGACTTTTGGTTATCCTACAAAAATTATTTTCACACGTTCTCCAAGTTAATTAATTAAACTGAAATTCCTACACGATACCATAGGTCTTATTTGATTAATTTCAAAATTACCCACTGAGTTCATGAGGATTGAGGGAAGATGAACCAGAGTTCTTCAGGATTATAAAGAGTTATTCAGTAATAGAACCGGATGAACTAGAGTTCCTCAGGATCAAGAGTAATTATTCAGTAACAGACTGAGTTAGAAGCTAATTTTCGTTATAATTTATTTAAATATGATTCTAACTGGGCCCGCTAAATTTTAAAAGAGGCGGGGTAAATTAGAGCGAACTCAATTGAAAATTTCACATATCAATCGACAGAATTTTCCCTCCGTCCTATTACTTCTCCAATAAACAGGTTCACAGTAAAGATTATTGAAAAGGATTTTCAGTATTGATCGTTTTTAATCATCTTAATTTGTTGTTGTATCTGTTAGCAAAACAAACATGGATAAGTCTTGGATGAAAACCAGTAGAACCACGCAATCATATGCCGATGGAGTTAAATCATTCTTAATGTTTGCAGTTACCAATTTGGAGAGTAATGAAATTCCATGTCCCTGTGTTAATTGTCTAAACCATTACTCTTTTAATGTTGATGATGTAGAATTTCATTTGTTTTCAAAGGGATTCGATCAGACTTATAGAAGGTGGATTAAACATGGAGAGATAGACGAGCCCGCAGGAGAGGAGCTTCACACGGAATCATTTTTCGATTCCGGAGTGCCATTGGATGCAGCCGAAACAATAAAAATGGTCAGAGCTACTGAAGAAAATTTCGATGAGGACCATGAGAAGTTTCAAGAATGACTCATGGATGCTGAGAAGCCTCTGTATGAAGGATGCCATACCTTCACAAAGTTATCTGCCTTGGTTCAACTACTGAACTTGAAGACTAAGCATGGAGGATCAGATAAATTTTTTAATGAACTTTTAGTTTTGCTGAAACAGATGCTACCTGAAGGTAATGTGATTGTGAAGAATACATATGAGGCCAAGAAGATTTTGAAGTCAATGGGTGCAGGGTACACCAAGATACATGTGTGTATCAATGATTGTATTCTCTACAGGAAGGAGAACAAGGACCTAACTGTATGTCCAACTTGTGGTGAGTCCAGGTGGAAGGTGGATGAGAGGACTAAGAAACTATACGAGAATACTCCTGCAAAGGTAATGTGGTATTTCCCCATCATTCCAAGATTGAAACGACTGTTTCAAGTGAAAACCACAGCGGAGGATCTAAGATGGCATGCCACCAGTTCCAAAACACCCGGTGTGTTACGACACCCATCCGATTCACCGGCATGGAAAGCCATCGATGACAAATATCCCGAAATCACTGACGATCCTAGAAGTCTTCGTCTTGGCATTTCAACTGATGGGGTCGACGTAAATAGAGGTAACAGAAATCATAGTGTCTGGCCGGTTCTATCTGTCATTTACAACCTTCCACCATGGTTGTGTATGAAAAGAAAGTTCATCATGCTTTCGTTATTAATATCGGGAGCGCCTGGAAACGATATTGATGTGTTTTTGGAACCATTAATTTATGACTTAGAGCTGTTATTCGAGGCAGGTGTGGAAACATATGATGCGTATGCGCAAGAACAGTTTACTATGCGTGCAGTTGTTTTATGGACGATTAATGACTACCCTGCACTTGGTACACTTTGTGGTTGCCCGTACAGTGGATTCAATGGTTGTGTGGTATGTCGGGAACAAACTAAATGCATTAGGCTTCCTTTCTCAGCCAAGCAGTGTTATGCTGGTCACATGAGATATCTACCACATACGCATGCCTTCTAAAAGCAAACAGATGCCTTCGATAGTAAACAAGAGTTGAAAGATGTTGCAGTTCCTATGACCGGGCACTACAAAAAAACAGGGTATCTAGGACTAACAAATCAGTCTCTAATACTTCAGAATCAGTCCCTAATGTTTATCAGGGACTGATTTTTTCAGTCAACTGCCAGTTACGGATACCTAGTACTAGATAATATATTTAGTACTAAAAATCAGTCCCTGATGCATGGGACCATCGAGAACTAAAATTTTGTCTCGGATACATATAAAATCGGTCCTTGGTATATCACTTGGTACCATGTGATTTTAGTCTCTAATACTCTCCTTTAGGGACTAAAAAGTCAGTCTTTAAAACTATGATATTTCACTCCCAGATGCATCTTTTAGTAACCAAAAATCAGTCCTTTAAACCACATATATTTCACCCTGATTCAGTCTTCGATATGATGTTTCAGATACTAGAAATCAATCTCTAATACTAGGATTTCAGTCCCTAATACTTCTCTTTAGGGACTAAAAATCAGTCTTTAAAACTATGATATTTCACTCCCAGATGCATCTTTTAGGGACTAAAAATCAGTCCTTTAAACTATATATATTTCGCCTTGATTCGGTCTTCGATATGATGTTTCAGATACTAGAAATCGGTCTCTAATAAATATACTTTTCAGTCTCCAATAAACTCAGTTAGAGTCTAAAAACCAGTCGCTGAAAATCAGTCCTGGGTATGTTTTTTTCAATGACTGAAAAATAGTCTCTAATATAATATCTTCATTTTATTGTGATTCTTTTGGGGACTGAAAAGATAAACATTGAAACTATCTATGTTCAGTCCCAAATATGAATTTGAGGTTTTTTAGGACCGAAACATAGTTCATGACACAATTGCTATATAATTTATTTTGTACAAGAATAATGCAATAAAAAGTAGGAAACTTATATCAAAGTACTTAAAACAATAACATCAAAACAATAAGTTCAAACATAAGCAAAGGTAAAAGTCAAACTACCAACTCTAAGATATTAGATAAGTCAACTACTAAACTTTAAAGGATGCTTGTCTTTACTAGACTTGATCATCATCGCCAAATTATTCGACTTGTGCACCTGAACCACTTGCTTCGCTACCTAGAGGTGTTGATATCGAGCTTTGAAAATCCCCAAACTTTGTACTTATATACCTCTCCAATCTCTCGTACTTCTCATCGCTTTGTCTCAGTTTCTCTTTATTATGATCCAGCTCCTCCGTATTCTTCTTCAGCTTCTCTTCGAGTTCTTCAACATGATCTTTAAGATTCTTATTCTCACTTGAAGCCGGTTGAGACTCTTCGGATCCTGATGATATCATCCAATTATCTTTTTTCCTTAAAACTGGTCCAACACCTACCTCCCATGCAGATTTAGTAGTTTTCGTTTTAGCACAAACACTTTTAATTGCGTGCTTCTCTATCTCATGTTCCATAGCACTAGTAACTTCCACATTTTGCGAAATTAACTTGTTGATTGCCTCGTTTTTTTGTTGAACGATACTTTCCTGTTAGAAAGAAAATGAAATCAACATTAAAATACTATTAAGAATAAGATCAGATTTTGCTGTTGGGTAAGTAAGATTTCAGCCCTGTTATAAGTATTAGGATGTTTGATTTGGTGTGGACTCCAAGTTATATACAAAATTTGCAGCCAATTTGGGACATGGCTTGTTAAAATTGTGCTTCTGTGTATTAAAAGACGGGAGCCTAGTATTAAGTTGTGCAAAACTGATCCGAAGATGGTTCCAGTTTGGTCCTCGATTGCTGATTTACCTCCTGAATTTTGGATGGGGATGATCTTAGTTCTATAATCAGCTCTATAGGGGTGCATTTTATATTGGATACACTAACTGCTGATAAATATTTAAGTTGTTCTGGTAGGGCTGGATTTGCAAGGTTTTTGCTTAATGCAAAGGCTGATAAGGAGTTAACTTCTGTTGTGAATCTTAAATATCCCGATTTTGGGAAAACTTTTGGTAAAATGCTACAATTGAATGTGGATTATCAATGGAAACCTCCTAGATGTTCTTATTGTTGTGTTTTTGGGCATTTGATTGAGGAATGTTCTCTGTGTCCTAAAAAGGCTACTGATTCGAAGCTTATTCGAATGTTCCCTGTTTTTGGGCTGTGAAGATTAATGGTCAAAAGAATGCTAATGTGAAGGCTCAAACTGATGGGCATAATGTTACTGGTTTAGGGGAGCAGCGGGTTGGGTCAGATCTATTTTTTGTCTTTTGATACTAGCAAGGGTGCCATTTAATCATAAAAAAAAATATATGCTTGGAAGGGGTTGAAATGCTACTGTGAAGTCAAGAGCAAGTCATTAATATCCTTGTTCTTTGTCTAATTTGCTCCTGATTTGTTTTATATTTTTTTGAGGTTGTTTATTACTATCATATTAAGCTTGTTTTCGTTTATACAAAGATAAGTTATTGATGAGAGACTATTATTAACAAGTATTAAAACATGTCTAAGACCCCTAAAAGTGGATAGCGAATTTTGGATGGTTACAAACTAGAAATAGAACACATTACTCTATGAGAGAGTAGGTAACTTACATATTCAATACGTGCGTCATCGTTTTGCCATCCTGATTTCGAGGGGTTGAAGTGCAACTTATGATATACTTGCAAAGGGCTAGGTGGCATTTCATTCTCTTGATTTGCCTGCCATCACACAAAATATATTATAGAACATACAAAATATAATATAGAACATACATAAATTCCTAATAAATTGTTTCATTGTGCTGTTTAAGAGTGTTTTTGTCTTAAATGTACCTAATTTTTTTAATATTTTCCTATTTCTTTTCTTCCGTAGGTATTTTTCTTAGGCATTTGGTTCCTGTAAGATTGTTTCATAAGTGAATGCTATTTTTTTTATATAAAAATTTACTTGCACCTTTGCTTTTTATGCTGCATATTAAGCCTGTGATGGAGTTGAGTAACCTTCTTGCTGTCAATTTGATGAATCTGGCATGGCTGATATGGAATATTACTAAAAGCTGGAATTGGTATGATAGTATTGTTCAACAGGTTGGTTGTATGTTAAAGCTGCAGGTGTTAAGATTACAAAGTATATTTGAACATTATGGTTTGGCAGGCTAGAAGGTTTACAAAGATGTGGGCTGGTCTGATGCTGCTTGCCATTGGGTTGATTTTTCTGGAGAATTGTAAGGTTTATATGTTCCAACAAATGACCATAAAGCTCTATAAAATTTATAAAAAGGATAGAGTATGATCCTGAAATTATAAGCTAGTTAAGTGGTCAACTTATGGATGCAAAGCTTAAAAGTTATTTGGGATTACTTAAGGTGAGAGAAGAGTTCTAACAAAGGTGACTTTCTTAGTCAAAATGTTGACCAGGATAGTTGATAAAAATTTTGGCCTTAATGGTTATATGAAAAGTCAACTAAGAAGGTAGAAAATATGGATATAAATAAATCCCAAGTGCATGTTATCGCTTGTAAAGTTTGGTGGCAGAAGAGAATTAAACAATTTGTTAAATGTATTAGTAGTGTTTTTTACTTTTATGAAAGTTAATGGCTGAGATGGTTTTACGAAAGATCGGAAAGGGTGCTTAGTAATGATTTTTAGAGCAAGTAACAAAAAAAACATGGTTCGGGTATGAAAACAAAGGGTACTAAGTAATTTGCTGAATTAATTGTATAGTATTTAAAAATGTAAAACTCTAAACCTTACCATGTGGAATACATGATTTGCGATTGAACGAGAGCCTCCTCGGCATGTAATAACTTGCTTTGCACGATTGGCTTCCATCTGCTCATTATATTTCTACAAAATGATTTATCATACATGTTACTATGTCCAAATTCAGAATCTGAGTAAACAAGTTCAACATATGTATTTTGAATAGTCCATTTCGGTGCTGGAATACTATATTGTAATGAAAGATGTTCTTGTAATGCCTTAGTTAAATTCAGCTTACCCGAGTCGATTCTAGCTCCCAATAGTCACACAAGTGATTCCAGTCTTCTTCATTTCGACAATCGGATTTCATTTTTGATCGTGCTACTTGTGGATTGGTTCTTCCTCCATTCGCTTTCCAGTGCGCACTCAAAGTACCCCGGGTGCGTTTCCATTGGAGATGTAATCGAGTATTCACATACTCCATAAAAACTTTATTTTCTCGCAACAAATGGAATTTTCCCTACATTGAATACATTTGTTAATAATATAAACAAATATATATAATCCGAATAGCTTCTTTATAACTATAAGTAAAATTATATAGAACTTACTTGTAATTTTTCATACATTACATCTTTCACTTCTTTTGGTACCAAATCCCATTTATGAAAGTTCATTGGACAACAAGAACGAATTACAATCCCACACTCTGTTGCAAATTTTGTAGCTGATGCCCCAATGAAGCCTTTTGTAGCATCATGCATTTGCAAAGATAATTTAGAACCCTTAGGCAGATCACCTGTGGCACTACGATTAAGATTTGGACCACGCCCACGCCTCTTTGGATGATCTACAGTTGGTTCATCTACAGGTTGTTCTACATGTTGATCTGCACATGAATCAGCATGTTCTTCTGCTATTGAATCTAAACAAACATCTCATTAATAGAATTATCACAAAGCATCAAAATTTATAGCTAAATACATGTAATAAGTCAAAATAAAAAGTCTAATCATACTTCATGTTATACTAACAAGAGATAAACAAATTATAAGTACGTTGTAAAATTTAAATAATCAATAGTCTATGGCATTTACCAGTAGCTATAGTAGCTCTAGTGTGGTTACCCTTGCGTCTACGGGCTGACCGTTGTGTAACCAACTGATTTGCAGTTCTAGCAAAATCTTCTTCGGTCCTCGTACGTGTCAGGACCATCAACACCAACAACATGATCTCCCACATTGTAATTCTGCAGAAATAGTTATCAATATTTACGTTTAATCAATACTTAACAAAAACATATACCACCTCTCTTAACAGTTTAAAATTATAATCTATTATTCAACCACATTTAGAAATGGTAATTATATTCAGGTTTAAAATCTACTGCCATAAAGGGACAATAGTCAAATGTCCGAAGTCTAAATTTTAACATCCACAATGCAAATTTAAAGTAAAATAATGATAAGAAGTTCACAACAAACATGACTTACCTCAATCAACATAAATAACAATCCTAATAGACATGATATTATTATGGCAGTACATAATAATAATATTGAGCCAGTTCTAGATATCTCATGTCATTTTTGTATTTAACAAGTAAAAGAAGCATCCATAGAGGTAGAGTAGCTAAACATAACCCAAAGATGCCATTGAGGACATCAACTAAACATAATCCAAATGTGCAAATTTAACATAAAAAAATCTAGGCATTGCTGCAGATAAAGATGGACAAAAGAACCTTATTAAAAAAAAATGATAAAGTCATAAAACATTACTTGTGAATACTGAAACTGATTAGAGCTATGCTGGAGAAGTGTGGCTATCGGGAGCGATGGTAGGTGAATATCCAGATCTAAATATTGAAGAAAAGTTTATGCTCTATTGGCTTTGGTTGATCTACTTAGAGTTGGTTCCAGTATAAGAATGGAGATAATTCACTAAATATAATTCGTTTAAGCTTTTATGATTTTGATATATACATATGAATGCACACACAGATACTATCTATATCATGTTGGGAAATGAAAAAAAAATATGTCGGGAGTCTGTAACACGTGTTATTCCTAATGTAAATCATATGGGTTCTAGAGAAAAAAAAAGTTTTAATCTTTATCAGATTTCAAGATTCCAAACAAACAAAATGAGTAACCATCTATACAGTCACCAGCAGATCCTAGATCTCCAATCTGTATATGCAACAGGAATGACAAATTTTGTACTTTTTACAATACAAACGATTTTTGTGGTGTGAATATATATAATCAATAGCTTTGATCAGTTAGAGGAGTTCAATTTTCCTATCAAACATGTCATGACTATTTATTTGAAGTTCACAATTCATCAATAATTTAGTAAAAACGAAAATTAGCAACAAATTAAGCCAACAATCAAACTAGGGTTTACAATTAATCGGGTACTAGTGTCTATATGCGGATATGATGAAATCGAACTAGATTAAATGGTACCTTACGACCTGCTCAAACACCTAACTTGTTGATTGTCTTCGTATGTTTCAGCAACAAACAGGGGCGTTAGAGTAGGCTTGGTGAAGTAGTGATTGAGGGATGATGGGATATCAAACGTGTATGTACAGGGCATTCCGATTCCTATTTCCATGGATGATGAGGGGGAGTGGGTTACTGGGTTATAGACCTCCTTTTCTTATGTTCGTGTGTTATGGGAGGGGGAAGCAAAAACAAGTCTTATGTTATTTTTTTAAACCTATGTTAATAAGACCCCAGTTCGATCCTCACAATTACTGTTATTATTTTTTTCTTTTAATAATAATCAGACCTTTAAATTGTTATTGTTTCAAATCACTTCAGCTATCACGTTTTAGATAACCGTCCTCTATTGATATCTAACCAATGTAGAAGTGATGATTTAGCAAGCTTTTAAATATGGCTCATTTACTAGACGAGCTCGAGCCCGAGTATTACATAGCAAACTCAAACCGGCTAGTGACCTTTAACGAGCTTTTTATTTATATAATTTATCTTTAATTTATTAAATATATTTTTTAAATAATAATTGTTATATACAAGGAAATCGACCGCCCGCGTTGCGGGGCGGAGAAAGCTTATTCAAAGTACATAAATGTAGGTTTATAACCTAATATAAATGTTTTCTTTAAACTTATTTATTTAGATGTTTATTAGATGATTTGTTAAACCTACTTTACCAAGTTATGTATACTTCATAGACACTTATTACTTAGTTTTCACTTACAAATTTTGACTTTCTGTATCACATGGTTCTCTCAAGTCTTTAGGAACACCATGCCAATTTTAAGACGACTACAATATAAACTGTATCCTTCTGAATAAGTAACATTTTCAATAAAAGGATAACTATATATAAACATTACACTCACAAAATGAAAACAAATATAAATAAAAAGATACATAGTGTCCGAATCATATTTTGGTATTAATGTTAAACTAACTTGAATATTTAAAATTGGAAAAGAACTCTTACGTTTTGTTTTTCCAGTGAAGTCGTATAGTACATCAACGTATGAGCAAGTTCCTTGGTTGTTGCAACACCATCATTCGTTAGATCTGCAATAACAATAAGACATGAGTACAAATATAACTAAATAACCATCATAAAACACAAAAATATGTAATTATAATACAGAAGTACACAAACGAAGAACGGCGGAAGTAATAGACCACTAAATTAGTGTTCAATTATTAACATCTTCCACCTCTGTTCTTCAATACCTTTACCTGGATCACGATTATCAAGGTACCAAACACAAATGAAAATACCTAAAGAAGTTGATATGGACAAAATATACTCCTTTGTTGTCCAACTAAGCAAATGATTAGCATATATAATATGCATATTACTCTTTTAGACTTACAGGTCCAATGAGAAGTCATTCCCTTATTTTTTGTTTTCAGATTGTCTCAGAAAGAAAAAGGGAGTTATTTTATATGAAAATTCACTTGCTAATTTAGCTGCTAAATGAACTATATAAAGAAAAATTACAACTACTTTGTATTGCAATACTCACAAAGCTTACTGCCACTTAGTGATATAGCAAGTTTTATGATTCAAAAATAAAAATAAACCCATCTATCTATCAAATCCAACTGTTGACATACATATGAAAATGTAACAATCGGCCATTTCTCAGTCAAAGATACCCAGAACTACAACAAAATGAACTTTCTCTCAAATTAAACCTAAAACTTAAGCATAAGAGTGTAGAATTTACATAGATTTAAACATGCAATTTGATTTGGAAACGGGTCAAGATATCCAAAAATCATAAGGCTTCCAGCACAGCACTCTTTCCCTTTCAAGTGTAGATAATCAAACTCTATAATTTTAAGATAAGGATGTTTCTACTACAACTCTAGATGATGAAACTGTACCAATTGAGTAACATAAAACAACATGCCTTTAACCTATCATAATCAACACATACACGAAATTGGGACATCTACTGCTCAATTCAGTTTTAGAACTTGTAATATGTTGATAAAAGAAAGAGAAACTAAGATTTGAAGATTGAAACCTTTAATAGCAATGCTGTAACACGTAACGGAACACGCCTGGATCATTGTGTTCTCGTACCCCCGGTAGAAGGAACAGTGGAAATCCCTGATTCTTAAAGTCTTTTTGTCCAAGTTATCATAAACACGAAAGCAAGAAGTGCAGCAGAAATGTTCAGATAGGGTAAAATCCCTGTTCTCAGATATTCAGTTTCATGCTTTTGACAGTGTAATTGCTTCCTAAAATAATACTTGCAATAACTCCTCTAATTGTCATATGTTCTGTCCATGGTTGCAGTCTTTTTGAAACTTGAAGACTACAAAAAAAAAAAATTAGAATACAAAATCGCTTAAACCCAAATCTAAACCCTAAAGCGCTAAATCCCTAAAAAAAACATAGGCAGAAGAAGATCGTGGAGAACGTAATAACAAATACGCGACAAACCTGCAAAGATGCGGGAAGGAACTCTTAATGCCCGTCTCTTTACTATCATTTTTCTTCGATTGAAAGAATAAGTGTGAGATTGAATTGAATCAGAAAGAGAACATCGATCAGACCTTGATAGAAAGATACATCGAGAATGGGTGAGAACTGCAGCTGAGGGGTTTCTCCGCCGGATCGGTAGCCGTTGTGTTCTTAGCATTTTGATTCTGTAAACCAAGAGAAGAGAGAGAATAAGAGGACTAAACGTGCGTCAGCACCGCCCAAAAGAGCCAATGAGGACAAATTTTTACTCCGTCAACCAATAGTAAATTGACTCGTGGCAAGCACAGTAACAAAAGAGAGAACAGCTCAGCGTTTTGAAATGTTATATTATTAATAAAATAAGTAAATAATATTCATCATTTCTGCATAAAAGAATAATTTTAAATATATACGAATTTAATTATAATAATACTTAAAAAATAAAAATTAGTTATAAACGAGCGAGCCCGAGCTTTAATATTTTTTCATTAGTCAAACTCGAGCTTTAGAAATAAAGCTCGAATCGAGCTTCAGAAATAAAGCTCGAAACAAGCTTTACCTCAAGCACGAGCTCTGTTAAATTTAAACAAGCGCAAGCTCTACATATGCAATGATGTGTACATGCTCTCGATACTTGACCTCTATTGATATCTAACCGATGTAAAAGTGGTGATGTAGCATTTATGGAACTAAGGAAATAAACAAAGCAATCAAATCTGAAGCATGTAATTTTCCGCTTGTTGCTCCACTTGGCATTTCACCTGTTTGAACAAAGCAAAAATGTCATTATTGGTAATTATTGGATCGATAGACGTACCTTTGGATCCCGTGAATATAGGATAATTCCTAAGCTCGTTTAAATAACAAAACGAATACAACAAACTACCCTAAAAACAAGGCGCTTCTTCTCCAAGTCAAAGTGAACGTTATTCCACACTAAGTCCACGTCCAGAGAATATGACCGAGTCTTCAGGGAACATGACGCACGTTTTAATTACCTGCAGAAGATAAAAGTAAAAGAATAGGCAACAGTTATTTTCAAGTGCTCACCAGGATCCTTGAATAGTGCAGTTATTGGATTCTCGCGGACAGCTCGCAGGATTCTGAAAAGCATGCCCTAGCACTTAAGTCATGCATATATAAGAATCTTATCTTTATCGCCTGAGTCTCTTATTTTTCAACCCATGTTGTATCAGTCTTTTATATCTTAACCTTTTTAGATTTTTTATTACAAATATACGTGTGTGTGGTGGTGGTAGTGGGGATTGTGTGTTTATATAATGAGAGGAAACAGAACGGGGCTATCACACGAGCGGTGTTAAAGACCACAACATCATGGCTTTGTGGAGGGCAGGGCCGGCCCCGGGCATAGGCGGGGTAGGCGACCGCCTAGGGCCCCTGGATTTTAAAGGGCCCGAAATTTTTTAAAATTTTTATTATATATATATATATATATATATATATATATATCAATTTTAGTGTACTTATAAAATATTTTGCAAAACATTACCAATTCTTCTGCAGCCTAGGGATTACAATAATTTAGTAATAAGGGAAATCAGTAACAAATTAAGCCAACAATCAAACTAGGGTTTACAATGATCGTGTACTAGTGTTATATGCGTACATGATGAATGTGAACTAGTTAAATTGTACCTTACGACCTGCTCGAACACCAAACTTGCTGATAGACTTCGTATAGTTCTAATTATGAAGTTATGAATTGATTACATAAATGTAATTGGGTTTTGTTAGATTGCACACTATTTAATTTGATTTATTATGTAAATTGTGATTACACACATGTAACGTATGTTGTATATCATATACATCTCAATTTAAAAATGGTTACATAAGTGTAACTTTAGCCTTCAGCAAGTAATTACACTGGTGTAACATATTTGTTTCATCTCAACTTCTCTTAATCTTTCTATTCTAATAAACAATTACATTTAAGGACACATGTCATTACTACTTTTCATGTCATATATTACGTGAATAGTATGTTTGATCAAATATGTAAATGACATGTTGTTTAGATGCGCACCCAAATCATATATATTTTTTTAACAAACATGTGAATTGTCGGATTTATTTTATTGTGGTAATATTTTATTGAATAGTACATATTGTTTGTACACATAACATATGTTTCTACTTTTTGTCCATAACAGTTTGAAAAAATAAGATAATTTCGTTTCCACGTGTATGAAATAAAAATGTAGGGCGATATAGGGGCGCTATGTTAGGGATTTTGGTGAGCATAACGCCCCACTACTGATAGCTTAAGAGTTTCCGAAAATATTATAAATAAAAATGTGATAATAATAATAATAAGAATAATCAAAATTTATTGTTTAATAGAAAAAAGAAATGAAATAAAAAAATATATGTGAATCCATGGCACCCACGTTAATCATCAGATCATATCCAAATTAGACTTTTGACTTTCAAGGTCAAAATTAACCCAATCTCCTACTCTGGATCGACCTCCAAATTGAAATCTAGTCTATCCCCATCGCCTAACAGCCGAGAAATCGGTGATAACCCTGGATATCGATCGCTACTTAAATCCCATTCACGTCTATTGCTTCATTCTCTTTCGAAGCCGTCATCCAGCCCGCTGGCGCGACTTCTGGAGTTCCAAGGCTAGGACTACAGCCCTTGTAGCAGTCGCCGTCAGCCTAGGCGTTCATCATGTTTTCCGATCAGTTTTATGGCAACCGTCTTGCGACACAGTACATTCGTGCCGAGAACTCCCACATTTTAGCCTCTGATTTTCCGATCAGTATCGTTAGAAATCCAGGTACCATAATCGCTCTGGATAGACCTCTGAATTGTGAATATCCATATATGTCGATACTTTAGTAAATTGTTAACCTCGAATCGTTTGACATATATGTAACTCGAAGCACCTACGTACGTCGTTCGCGAGTCCCGTATATTCACATTCTAGAGCCATCGCTTGATCTGCTATAAACCATGCTCAGATACTAATGATTCTAAACTAATTTCGAGCTGTTGAATCACGATAATTAGGCAATCAAAAATATGAGAATGTTAAGCTTAATGTCCTGATTCATTAATAAAGTTTGAACATACTTTGACATGCATTTTGTAAATGTGGATAACTCGCGAGCAGTTCATCAACAAACAAGGACAATGACAACAGGTAGACCTAAAATAATGCACCATGTGGGTTTCACTATGTAGCCATGTTCAAAACTGTTACTAACATTCTGTTTGTGCATTTTATTGATTTTGCTTATATCTATCTTGCATGTTAAACGAAATTTATTAGTTATACAGTAGCCATTTATGCCATGCTAAGATGCTAAAATTCAGCCCATTTGCTACTATGTACTATGCTATGTGATTAGAGACACCTGTTAAAGATGTTGACGAGTATTTGCACTACCGACCACAAACTATAGTATTGTCTATACTTAAAAATGCCTATTAGCATGAAAACCAAGCATCAATCATAGGACTTATATATAAAATGATCAATGTCTAAATTTGATGAGAAAATCAAGGCATATGAGTGTCTAAAATGTGCTACATCTTCTGATGATCATATAAAATTGTTAATATTTTGCTCAGATCAAGATCAATAATCAAGATCATAACAGCCACAAAATAATCAAATCCAAAACAAACCAAAACCCAAAAATCGATCTCATCATTCTTTGAAATAAAAATTAATGTTCAAATCTTGATATATGTCTTGCAAATCCATTAATTTTGCACTCAAATGTGGATATTTAGTGATGTGCCATAATAAATATTGAATCAGTTATAATTTACGAATGCCTTCGGCATTTGTTAAAATATCAATTACCAAGATTGTTGAAGTATTAGAAAATATATAAAGGGGATAATCCTTTAGGCATTCGTAACTTGTATACTTTATAGACGGAAAAGAAATATATATATATATATATATATATATATGAGAGAGAGAGAGAGAGAGATTTAACATGGATCTTTGATCATAAAAAAAAAGGAATTGTAGGAGAAATTGATTGTTTGTGTTTTGGCATTCACGACATAAATTAAATTGGCAACATTCTATTTTCTGATTTCCTAGAACTATTGTATAAATAAGAAAAATATCAACACTAAACGCGTAGACAAGGTTGGGTGATTTGAGGTTAAGAGTCCCATTATGTTGTTGCATATTTATGACCTTGTCTACGTGAATTTTACACAATCGTGATACTACATGGGCTGGAATAGATTTATGAGCAGAATTAGAAATAGAAATATATGAATTCACCAACTGCACCTTATCTCTACACATACACAGATGATTTTCTGGGCTCTTTTTGCCCTTACTTATTGATATATTTTTGTAGAGCTTATAGGATACCTCGCAATGAATTTGGATAAGGGCTGGACTAAAATCACTAATAAGATAGATCCAAGGTTCATTAAAGGAGCAAAAGATTTTGCAGAAAGGGCTAAAGCATATGCTGATAGTGATGGTCGGATACATTGTCCATGTAGAAGTTGTGTGAATGCAAGAAGGCATGTTCCCTCAATTGTTAGTAAACATATCATACATAATGGTTTTGAACCATCATACGATGTATGGATACATCACGGTGAACATTTAGAAGGTTATGAAACAGACGAAACAAACGATATTGAAGAAAGTGAAAACGAATCAAATGGCGGTGTCGATGAGTTACTAGATGATGCTTTTCCTCAGGGAAGTGAAACCGAATCCGAAAACATCAGGGACGGTGCTAATCAACGTGATAACCCAAATGTGGAGAAGTTATTTGCCGATATGGAGAAGCCTTTATACCCAGGGTGTGAGGAGTTTTCTGTACTAGGCTTTCTATTGGAGTTGATGAACGTGAAGGTAACATGTAAAATGACAAATGTGTCAATGGATATGATTCTGAATTTATTTAGCCGCGCTTACAAGGATGCAAACTTTCCGAAGAACCATTATGAGGCAAAAAAGTATTTACGTACTCTTGGATTGGGATACGAATCTATCCATGCCTGTAAACATGACTGTGCATTATTTTGGAAGGAAAATGCAGAATTACAAAATTGTCCTGTGTGTAGCACTAGTCGTTATGAAGAAAATAGTAAGGGGAAGAAGAAACCGGTAAAAGTCTTGCGTTACTTTCCCATTACAAGTAGACTTAAGCGCTTATATGCCTCTAGGCACACTGCAAAGGAAATGTCATGGCATGATCGACTTAGAACCAAAGAGGAGGGGGTTCTTAGGCATCCTGCGGACGGAAAGGCGTGGAAACACTTCGATGCAATGTTTCCAGATTTTGCAAATGATCCGAGAAATGTCCGTCTGGGGCTTGCCAGTGATGGTTTCAATCCTTTCGGGGCAATGAGTCTTTCCTATAGTATGTGGCCTGTTGTACTCATTCC
>JBCNJP010004305.1:0-111007 GCA_039602395.1 Deinandra increscens subsp. villosa
TACTTTTTGTTTAGGACAAATGATGGCCCAATAATGTGTGTTTAAGGGCAATGAGGGTCAGTTGGGACCAATGAGTCCCAATAAAGTGTGTATATAACCAATAAGTTGTGTTTACGACCAATTATGGCCCAATAAGGTGTGTTTAGTTGGGACCAATGAGTCCCACTAAGGTGTGCATATAACCAATACGTTGTGTTTAGGACCAATGATGGCACAATAAAGTGGGTTTAGGGACAATGAGGGTTAGTTGGCACCAATGAGTCCTAATAAGGTGTGTATATAACCAATAAGTTGTGTTTACGACCAATTATGGCCCAATAAGGTGTGTTTAGTTGGGACTAATGAGTCCCACTAAGGTGTGTATATAACCAATAAATTATGTTTAGGACCAATGATGGCCCAATAAGGTGTGTTTAGTAGGGCAATGAGGGTCGGTTAGGACCAATAAGTCCTAGTAAGGTGTGTATATAACCAATAAGTTGTGTTTAGGACCAATGATGGCCCAATAATGTGTGTTTAGTTGGGACTAATGAGTCCCACTAAGGTGTGTATATAACCAATAAGTTGTGTTTAGGACCAATGATGGCCCAATAAGGTGTGTTTAGTAGGGCAATGAGGGTCGGTTGGGACCAATAAGTCCTAGTAAGGTGTGTCTTATATAACCAATAAGTTGTGTTTAGGACCAATGATGGCCCAATAATGTGTGTTTAAGGGCAATGAGGGTCAGTTGGGACCAATGAGTCCCAATAAAGTGTGTATATAACCAATAAGTTGTGTTTACGACCAATTATGGCCCAATAAGGTGTGTTTAGTTGGGACCAATGAGTCCCACTAATGTGTGCATATAACCAATACGTTGTGTTTAGGACCAATGATGGCACAATAAAGTGGGTTTAGGGACAATGAGGGTTAGTTGGCACCAATGAGTCCTAATAAGGTGTGTATATAACCAATAAGTTGTGTTTACGACCAATTATGGCCCAATATGGTGTGTTTAGTTGGGACTAATGAGTCCCACTAAGGTGTGTATATAACCAATAAGTTATGTTTAGGACCAATGATGGCCCAATAAGGTGTGTTTAGTAGGCCAATGACGGTTGTGTTCAATAGGTCCTAGTGAGGTGTGCATACAATCAATAAGTTGTGTTTAGGACCAATGATGGCCCAATAAGGTGTGTTCAGTTGGGACCAATGAGTCCCAATAAGGTGTGTATATAACCAATAAGTTGTGTTTACGACCAATTATGGCCCAATAAGGTGTGTTTAGTTGGGACCAATGAGTCCCACTAATGTGTGCATATAACCAATACGTTGTGTTTAGGACCAATGATGGCCCAATAAAGTGGGTTTAGGGACAATGAGGGTTAGTTGGCACCAATGAGTCCTAATAAGGTGTTTATATAACCAATAAGTTGTGTTTACGACCAATTATGGCCCAATATGGTGTGTTTAGTTGGGACTAATGAGTCCCACTAAGGTGTGTATATAACCAATAAGTTATGTTTAGGACCAATGATGGCCCAATAAGGTGTGTTTAGTAGGGCAATGAGGGTCGGTTAGGACCAATAAGTCCTAGTAAGGTGTGTATATAACCAATAAGTTGTGTTTAGGACCAATGATGGCCCAATAAGGTGTGTTTAGTAGGGCAATGAGGGTCGGTTGGGACCAATAAGTCCTAGTAAGGTGTGTCTTATATAACCAATAAGTTGTGTTTAGGACCAATGATGGCCCAATAATGTGTGTTTAAGGGCAATGAGGGTCAGTTGGGACCAATGAGTCCCAATAAGGTGTGTATATAACCAATAAGTTGTGTTTACGACCAATTATGGCCCAATAAGGTGTGTTTAGTTGGGACCAATGAGTCCCACTAATGTGTGTATATAACCAATACGTTGTGTTTAGGACCAATGATGGCACAATAAAGTGTGTTTAGGGACAATGAGGGTTAGTTGGCACCAATGAGTCCTAATAAGGTGTGTATATAACCAATAAGTTGTGTTTACGACCAATTATGGCCCAATATGGTGTGTTTAGTTGGGACTAATGAGTCCCACTAAGGTGTGTATATAACCAATAAGTTATGTTTAGGACCAATGATGGCCCAATAAGGTGTGTTTAGTAGGGCAATGAGGGTCGGTTAGAACCAATAAGTCCTAGTAAGGTGTGTATATAACCAATAAGTTGTGTTTAGGACCAATGATGGCCCAATAAGTGTGTTTGGCAATGAGGTTAGTTGGGACCAATGAGTCCCAATAAGGTGTGTATATAACCAATAAGTTGTGTTTACGACCAATGATGGCCCAATAAGGTGTGTTTAGTTGGGACCAATGAGTCCCACTAAGGTGTGTATATAACCAATAAGTTGTGTTTAGGACCAATGATGGCCCAATAAGGTGTGTTTAGAGGGCAATGAGGGTCAGTTGGGACCAATGAGTCCCAATAAGGTGTGTATATAACCAATAAGTTGTGTTTACGACCAATTATGGCCCAATAATGGTGTGTTTAGTTGGGACTAATGAGTCCCACTAAGGTGTGTATATAACCAATAAGTTGTGTTTAGGACCAATGATGGCCCAATAAGGTGTGTTTAGTTGGGACTAATGAGTCCCACTAAGGTGTGTATATAACCAATAAGTTGTGTTTAGGACCAATGATGGCCCAATAAGGTGTGTTTAGTAGGGCAATGAGGGTCGGTTGGGACCAATAAGTCCTAGTAAGGTGTGCTATATAACCAATAAGTTGTGTTTAGGACCAATGATGGCCCAATAATGTGTGTTTAAGGGCAATGAGGGTCTGTTGGGACCAATGAGTCCCAATAAGGTGTGTATATAACCAATAAGTTGTGTTTACGACCAATTATGGCCCAATAAGGTGTGTTTAGTTGGGACCAATGAGTCCCACTAATGTGTGCATATAACCAATACGTTGTGTTTAGGACCAATGATGGCACAATAAAGTGTGTTTAGGGACAATGAGGGTCAGTTGGGACCAATGAGTCCTAATAAGGTGTGTATATAACCAATAAGTTGTGTTTACGACCAATTATGGCCCAATAAGGTGTGTTTAGTTGGGACCAATGAGTCCCACTAAGGTGTGTATCTAACCAATAGTTTGTTTAGGACCAATGAGTCCCACTAATGTGTGTATATAACCAATACGTTGTGTTTAGGACCAATGATGGCCCAATAAAGTGTGTTTAGAGGACAATGAGGGTCAGTTGGGACCAATGAGTCCTAATAAGGTGTGTATATAACCAATAAGTTGTGTTTACGACCAATTATGGCCCAATAAGGTGTGTTTAGTTGGGACTAATGAGTCCCACTAAGGTGTGTATATAACCAATAAGTTGTGTTTAGGACCAATGATGGCCCAATAAGGTGTGTTTAGTAGGGCAATGAGGGTTAGTTGGGACCAATGAGTCTCTAATAAGGTGTGTATATAACCAATACAGTTGTGTTTACGACCAATTATGGCCCAATAAGGTGTGTTTAGTTGGGACTAATGAGTCCCACTAAGGTGTGTATATAACCAATAAGTTGTGTTTAGGACCAATGATGGCCCAATAAGGTGTGTTTAGTTGGGACTAATGAGTCCCACTAAGGTGTTGTATATAACCAATAAGTTGTGTTTAGGACCAATGATGGCCCAATAAGGTGTGTTTAGTAGGGCAATGAGGGTCGGTTGGGACCAATAAGTCCTAGTAAGGTGTGTCTTATATAACCAATAAGTTGTGTTTAGGACCAATGATGGCCCAATAATGTGTGTTTAAGGGCAATGAGGGTCAGTTGGGACCAATGAGTCCCAATAAAGCTGTGTATATAACCAATAAGTTGTGTTTACGACCAATTATGGCCCAATAAGGTGTGTTTAGTTGGGACCAATGAGTCCCACTAATGTGTGTATATAACCAATACGTTGTGTTTAGGACCAATGATGGCACAATAAAGTGTGTTTAGGGACAATGAGGGTCAGTTGGCACCAATGAGTCCTAATAAGGTGTGTATATAACCAATAAGTTGTGTTTACGACCAATTATGGCCCAATATGGTGTGTTTAGTTGGGACTAATGAGTCCCACTAAGGTGTGTATATAACCAAAATTTGTTTGGACAATGATGGCCCAATAAGGTGTGTTTAGTGGGCAATGAGGGTCGGGACCAATAAGTCCTAGTAAGGTGTGTATATAACCAATAAGTTGTGTTTAGGACCAATGATGGCCCAATAAGGTGTGTTTAGTTGGGACTAATGAGTCCCACTAAGGTTTGTATATAACCAATAAGTTGTGTTTAGGACCAATGATGGCCCAATAAGGTGTGTTTAGTAGGGCAATGAGGGTCGGTTGGGACCAATAAGTCCTAGTAAGGTGTGTCTTATATAACCAATAAGTTGTGTTTAGGACCAATGATGGCCCAATAATGTGTGTTTAAGGGCAATGAGGGTCAGTTGGGACCAATGAGTCCCAATAAAGTGTGTATATAACCAATAAGTTGTGTTTACGACCAATTATGGCCCAATAAGGTGTGTTTAGTTGGGACCAATGAGTCCCACTAAGGTGTGTATATAACCAATACGTTTTGTTTAGGACCAATGAGTCCCACTAATGTGTGTATATAACCAATACGTTGTGTTTAGGACCAATGATGGCACAATAAAGTGTGTTTAGGGACAATGAGGGTCAGTTGGGACCAATGAGTCCTAATAAGGTGTGTATATAACCAATAAGTTGTGTTTATGACCAATGATGGCCCAATAAGGTGTGTTTAGTTGGGACTAATGAGTCCCACTAAGGTGTGTATATAACCAATAAGTTTTGTTTAGGACCAATGATGGCCCAATAAGGTGTGTTTAGTAGGGCAATGAGGGTTAGTTGGGACCAATGAGTCCCAATAATGTGTGTATATAACCAATAAGTTGTGTTTACGACCAATTATGGCCCAATAAGGTGTGTTTAGTTGGGACTAATGAGTCCCACTAAGGTGTGTATATAACCAATAAGTTGTGTTTAGGACCAATGATGGCCCAATAATGTGTGTTTAGTTGGGACTAATGAGTCCCACTAAGGTTTGTATATAACCAATAAGTTGTGTTTAGGACCAATGATGGCCCAATAAGGTGTGTTTAGTAGGGCAATGAGGGTCGGTTGGGACCAATAAGTCCTAGTAAGGTGTGTCTTATATAACCAATAAGTTGTGTTTAGGACCAATGATGGCCCAATAATGTGTGTTTAAGGGCAATGAGGGTCAGTTGGGACCAATGAGTCCCAATAAAGTGTGTATATAACCAATAAGTTGTGTTTACGACCAATTATGGCCCAATAAGGTGTGTTTAGTTGGGACCAATGAGTCCCACTAAGGTGTGTATATAACCAATACGTTTTGTTTAGGACCAATGAGTCCCACTAATGTGTGTATATAACCAATACGTTGTGTTTAGGACCAATGATGGCACAATAAAGTGTGTTTAGGGACAATGAGGGTCAGTTGGGACCAATGAGTCCTAATAAGGTGTGTATATAACCAATAAGTTGTGTTTACGACCAATTATGGCCCAATAAGGTGTGTTTAGTTGGGACCAATGAGTCCCACTAAGGTGTGTATATAACCAATAAATTGTGTTTAGGACCAATGATGGCCCAATAAGGTGTGTTTAGGGGCAATGAGGGTTAGTTGGGACCAATGAGTCCCAATAAGGTGTGTATATAACCAATAAGTTGTGTTTACGACCAATTATGGCCCAATAAGGTGTGTTTAGTTGGGACTAATGAGTCCCACTAAGGTGTGTATATAACCAATAAGTTGTGTTTAGGACCAATGATGGCCCAATAAGGTGTGTTTAGTTGGGACTAATGAGTCCCACTAAGGTTTGTATATAACCAATAAGTTGTGTTTAGGACCAATGATGGCCCAATAAGGTGTGTTTAGTAGGGCAATGAGGGTCGGTTGGGACCAATAAGTCCTAGTAAGGTGTGTCTTATATAACCAATAAGTTGTGTTTAGGACCAATGATGGCCCAATAATGTGTGTTTAAGGGTAATGAGGGTCTGTTGGGACCAATGAGTCCCAATAAGGTGTGTATATAACCAATAAGTTGTGTTTACGACCAATTATGGCCCAATAAGGTGTGTTTAGTTGGGACCAATGAGTCCCACTAAGGTGTGTATATAACCAATACGTTTTGTTTAGGACCAATGAGTCCCACTAATGTGTGTATATAACCAATACGTTGTGTTTAGGACCAATGATGGCACAATAAAGTGTGTTTAGAGACAATGAGGGTCAGTTGGGACCAATGAGTCCTAATAAGGTGTGTATATAACCAATAAGTTGTGTTTATGACCAATGATGGCCCAATAAGGTGTGTTTAGTTGGGACCAATGAGTCCCACTAAGGTGTGTATATAACCAATACGTTGTGTTTAGGACCAATGATGGCCCAATAAGGTGTGTTTAGGGGCAATGAGGGTTAGTTGGGACCAATGAGTCTCAATAATGTGTGTATATAACCAATAAGTTGTGTTTACGACCAATTACGGCCCAATAAGGTGTGTTTAGTTGGGACTAATGAGTCCCACTAAGGTGTGTATATAACCAATAAGTAGTGTTTAGGACCAATGATGGCCCAATAATGTGTGTTTAGTTGGGACTAATGATTCCCACTAAGGTTTGTATATAACCAATAAGTTGTGTTTAGGACCAATGATGGCCCAATAACGTGTGTTTAGTAGGGCAATGAGGGTCGGTTGGGACCAATAAGTCCTAGTAAGGTGTGTATATAACCAATAAGTTGTGGTTAGGACCAATGATGGCCCAATAATGTGTGTTTAAGGGTAATGAGGGTCAGTTGGGACCAATGAGTCCCAATAAGCTGTGTATATAACCAATAAGTTGTGTTTCCAACCAATTATGGCCCAATAAGGTGTGTTTAGTTGGGACCAATGAGTCCCACTAAGTAGTGTGTGCATATAACCAATACGTTGTGTTTAGGACCAATGATGGCACAATAAAGTGTGTTTCAGGGACAATGAGGGTCAGTTGGGACCAATGAGTCCTAATAAGGTGTGTATATAAACAATAAGTTGTGTTTACCAATGATGGCCCAATAAGGTGTGTTTAGTTGGGACCAATGAGTCCCACTAAGGTGTGTATATAACCAATACGTTTTGTTTAGGACAAATGATGGCCCAATAAGGTGTGTTTAGGGGCAATGAGGGTTAGTTGGGACCAATGAGTCTCAATAATGTGTGTATATAACCAATAAGTTGTGTTTACGACCAATTACGGCCCAATAAGGTGTGTTTAGTTGGGACTAATGAGTCCCACTAAGGTGTGTATATAACCAATAAGTTGTGTTTAGGACCAATGATGGCCCAATAAGGTGTGTTTAGTTGGGACTAATGATTCCCACTAAGGTTTGTATATAACCAATAAGTTGTGTTTAGGACCAATGATGGCCCAATAACGTGTGTTTAGTAGGGCAATGAGGGTCGGTTGGGACCAATAAGTCCTAGTAAGGTGTGTTTATAACCAATAAGTTGTGGTTAGGACCAATGATGGCCCAATAATGTGTGTTTAAGGGTAATGAGGGTCAGTTGGGACCAGTGAGTCCCAATAAGCTGTGTATATAACCAATAAGTTGTGTTTCCAACCAATTATGGCCCAATAAGGTGTGTTTAGTTGGGACCAATGAGTCCCACTAATGTGTGTATATAACCAATACGTTGTGTTTAGGAACAATGATGGCACAATAAAGTGTGTTTAGGGACAATGAGGGTCAGTTGGGACCAATGAGTCCTAATAAGGTGTGTATATAACCAATAAGTTGTGTTTACGACCAATTATGGCCCAATAAGGTGTGTTTAGTTGGGACCAATGGGTCTCACTAAGGTGTGTATATAACCAATACGTTTTGTTTAGGACCAATGAGTCCCACTAATGTGTGTATATAACCAATACGTTGTGTTTAGGACCAATGATGGCACAATAAAGTGTGTTTCGAGGACAATGAGGGTCAGTTGGGACCAATGAGTCCTAATAAGGTGTGTATATAAACAATAAGTTGTGTTTATAACCAATGATGGCCCAATAAGGTGTGTTTAGTTGGGACCAATGAGTCCCACTAAGGTGTGTATATAACCAATACGTTTTGTTTAGGACAAATGATGGCCCAATAAGGTGTGTTTAGGGGCAATGAGGGTTAGTTTGGACCAATGAGTCTCAATAATGTGTGTATATAACCAATAAGTTGTGTTTACGACCAATTATGGCCCAATAAGGTGTGTTTAGTTGGGACTAATGAGTCCCACTAAGATGTGTATATAACCAATAAGTTGTGTTTAGGACCAATGATGGCCCAATAAGGTATGATTAGTTGGGACTAATGATTCCCACTAAGGTTTGTATATAACCAATAAGTTGTGTTTAGGACCAATGATGGCCCAATAACGTGTGTTTAGTAGGGCAATGAGGGCCGGTTGGGACCAATAAGTCCTAGTAAGGTGTGTATATAACCAATAAGTTGTGGTTAGGACCAATGATGGCCCAATAATGTGTGTTTAAGGGTAATGAGGGTCAGTTGGGACCAGTGAGTCCCAATAAGCTGTGTATATAACCAATAAGTTGTGTTTCCAACCAATTATGGCCCAATAAGGTGTGTTTAGTTGGGACCAATGAGTCCCACTAATGTGTGTATATAACCAATACGTTGTGTTTAGGACCAATGATGACATAATAAAGTGTGTTTAGGGACAATGAGGGTCAGTTGGGACCAATGAGTCATAATAAGTTGTGTATATAACCAATAAGTTGTGTTTACGACCAATTATGGCCCAATAAGGTGTGTTTAGTTGGGACCAATGGGTCCCACTAAGGTGTGTATATAACCAATACCTTTTGTTTAGGACCAATGAGTCCTACTAATGTGTGTATATAACCAATACGTTGTGTTTAGGACCAATGATGGCACAATAAAGTGTGTTTCAAGACAATGAGGGTCAGTTGGGACCAATGAGTCCTAATAAGGTGTGTATATAAACAATAAGTTGTGTTTATGACCAATGATGGCCCAATAAGGTGAGTTTAGTTGGGACCAATGAGTCCCACTAAGGTGTGTATATAACCAATACGTTTTGTTTAGGACAAATGATGGCCCAATAACGTGTGTTTAGGGGCAATGAGGGTTTGTTGGGACCAATGAGTCTCAATAATGTGTGTATATAACCAATAAGTTGTGTTTACGACCAATTACGGCCCAATAAGGTGTGTTTAGTTGGGACTAATGAGTCCCACTAAGGTGTGTATATAACCAATAAGTTATGTTTAGGACCAATGATGGCCCAATAAGGTGTGTTTAGTTGGGACTAATGATTCCCACTAAGGTTTGTATATAACCAATAAGTTGTGTTTAGGACCAATGATGGCCCAATAACGTGTGTTTAGTAGGGCAATGAGTGTCGGTTGGGACCAATAAGTCCTAGTAAGGTGTGTATATAACCAATAAGTTGTGGTTAGGACCAATGATGGCCCAATAATGTGTGTTTAAGGGTAATGAGGGTCAGTTAGGACCAGTGAGTCCCAATAAGCTGTGTATATAACCAATAAGTTGTGTTTCCAACCAATTATGGCCCAATAAGGTGTGTTTAGTTGGGACCAATGAGTCCCACTAAGGTGTGTATATAACCAATACGTTTTGTTTAGGAACAATGATGACACAATAAAGTGTGTTTAGGGACAATGAGGGTCAGTTGGGACCAATGAGTCATAATAAGTTGTGTATATAACCAATAAGTTGTGTTTACGACCAATTATGGCCCAATAAGGTGTGTTTAGTTGGGACCAATGGGTCCCACTAAGGTGTGTATATAACTAATACCTTTTGTTTAGGACCAATGAGTCCCACTAATGTGTGTATATAACCAATACGTTGTGTTTAGGACCAATGATAGCACAATAAAGTGTGTTTCGAGACAATGATAGTCAGTTGGGACCAATGAGTCCTAATAAGGTGTGTATATAAACAATAAGTTGTGTTTATGACCAATGATGGCCCAATAAGGTGTGTTTAGTTGGGACCAATGAGTCTCACTAAGGTGTGTATATAACCAATACGTTTTGTTTAGGACAAATGATGGCCCAATAAGGTGTGTTTAGGGGCAATGAGGGTTAGTTGGGACCAATGAGTCTCAATAATGTGTGTATATAACCAATAAGTTGTGTTTACGACCAATTACGGCCCAATAAGGTGTGTTTAGTTGGGACTAATGAGTCCCACTAAGGTGTGTATATAACCAATAAGTTGTGTTTATGACCAATGTTGGCCCAATAAGGTGTGTTTAGTTGGGACTAATGATTCCCACTAAGGTTTGTATATAACCAATAATTTGTGTTTAGGAGAAATGATGGCCCAATAACGTGTGTTTAGTAGGGCAATGAGGGTCGGTTGGGAACAATAAGTCCTAGTAAGGTGTGTATATAACCAATAAGTTGTGGTTAGGACCAATGATGGCCCAATAATGTGTGTTTAAGGGTAATGAGGGTCTGTTGGGACCAGTGAGTCCCAATAAGCTGTGTATATAACCAATAAGTTGTGTTTCCAACCAATTATGGCCCAATAAGGAGTGTTTAGTTGGGACCAATGAGTCCCACTAAGGTGTGTATATAACCAATACGTTTTGTTTAGGACCAATGAGTCCCAATAAAGTTTGTATATAACCAATAAGTTGTGTTTACGACCAATTATGGCCCAATAAGGTGTGTTTAGTTAGGGCCAATAAGTCCCACTAATGCGTGTATATAACCAATACGTTGTGTTTAGGACCAATTATGGCACAATAAAGTGGGTTTAGGGACAATGAGGGTTAGTTGGCACCAATGAGTCCTAATAAGGTGTTTATATAACCAATAAGTTGTGTTTACGACCAATTATGGCCCAATATGGTGTGTTTAGTTGGGACTAATGAGTCCCACTAAGGTGTGTATATAACCAATAAGTTGTGTTTACGACCAATTATGGCCCAATAAGGTGTGTTTTGTTGGGACCAATGAGTCCCACTAATGTGTGTATATAACCAATACGTTGTGTTTAGGGCCAATGACGGCACAATAAAGTGGGTTTAGGGACAATGAGGGTTAGTTGGCACCAATGAGTCCTAATAAGGTGTTTATATAACCAATAAGTTGTGTTTACGACCAATTATGGCCCAATATGGTGTGTTTAGTTGGGACTAATGAGTCCCACTAAGGTGTGTATATAACCAATAAGTTGTGTTTAGGACCAATGATGGCCCAATAAGGTGTGTTTAGTAGGGCAATGAGGGTCGGTTGGGACCAATAAGTCCTAGTAAGGTGTGTCTTATATAACCAATAAGTTGTGTTTAGGACCAATGATGGCCTAATAATCTGTGTTTAGTTGGGACTAATGAGTCCCACTAAGGTGTGTATATAACCAATAAGTTGTGTTTAGGACCAATGATGGCCCAATAAGGTGTATTTAGTAGGGCAATGAGGGTCGGTTGGGACCAATAAGTCCTAGTAAGGTGTGTCTTATATAACCAATAAGTTGTGTTTAGGACCAATGATGGCCCAATAATGTGTGTTTAAGGGCAATGAGGGTTAGTTGGGACCAATGAGTCCCAATAAAGTGTGTATATAACCAATAAGTTGTGTTTACGACCAATTATGGCCCAATAAGGTGTGTTTAGTTAGGGCCAATGAGTCCCACTAATGTGTGTATATAACCAATACGTTGTGTTTAGGACCAATGATGACATAATAAAGTGTGTTTAGGGACAATGAGGGTCAGTTGGGACCAATGAGTCATAATAAGTTGTGTATATAACCAATAAGTTGTGTTTACGACCAATTATGGCCCAATAAGGTGTGTTTAGTTGGGACCAATGGGTCCCACTAAGGTGTGTATATAACCAATACCTTTTTGTTTAGGACCAATGAGTCCTACTAATGTGTGTATATAACCAATACGTTGTGTTTAGGACCAATGATGGCACAATAAAGTGTGTTTCAAGACAATGAGGGTCAGTTGGGACCAATGAGTCCTAATAAGGTGTGTATATAAACAATAAGTTGTGTTTATGACCAATGATGGCCCAATAAGGTGAGTTTAGTTGGGACCAATGAGTCCCACTAAGGTGTGTATATAACCAATACGTTTTGTTTAGGACAAATGATGGCCCAATAACGTGTGTTTAGGGGCAATGAGGGTTTGTTGGGACCAATGAGTCTCAATAATGTGTGTATATAACCAATAAGTTGTGTTTACGACCAATTACGGCCCAATAAGGTGTGTTTAGTTGGGACTAATGAGTCCCACTAAGGTGTGTATATAACCAATAAGTTATGTTTAGGACCAATGATGGCCCAATAAGGTGTGTTTAGTTGGGACTAATGATTCCCACTAAGGTTTGTATATAACCAATAAGTTGTGTTTAGGACCAATGATGGCCCAATAACGTGTATTTAGTAGGGCAATGAGTGTCGGTTGGGACCAATAAGTCCTAGTAAGGTGTGTATATAACCAATAAGTTGTGGTTAGGACCAATGATGGCCCAATAATGTGTGTTTAAGGGTAATGAGGGTCAGTTAGGACCAGTGAGTCCCAATAAGCTGTGTATATAACCAATAAGTTGTGTTTCCAACCAATTATGGCCCAATAAGGTGTGTTTAGTTGGGACCAATGAGTCCCACTAAGGTGTGTATATAACCAATACGTTTTGTTTAGGAACAATGATGACACAATAAAGTGTGTTTAGGGACAATGAGGGTCAGTTGGGACCAATGAGTCATAATAAGTTGTGTATATAACCAATAAGTTGTGTTTACGACCAATTATGGCCCAATAAGGTGTGTTTAGTTGGGACCAATGGGTCCCACTAAGGTGTGTATATAACTAATACCTTTTGTTTAGATCCAATGAGTCCCACTAATGTGTGTATATAACCAATACGTTGTGTTTAGGACCAATGATAGCACAATAAAGTGTGTTTCGAGACAATGATAGTCAGTTGGGACCAATGAGTCCTAATAAGGTGTGTATATAAACAATAAGTTGTGTTTATGACCAATGATGGCCCAATAAGGTGTGTTTAGTTGGGACCAATGAGTCTCACTAAGGTGTGTATATAACCAATACGTTTTGTTTAGGACAAATGATGGCCCAATAAGGTGTGTTTAGGGGCAATGAGGGTTAGTTGGGACCAATGAGTCTCAATAATGTGTGTATATAACCAATAAGTTGTGTTTACGACCAATTACGGCTCAATAAGGTGTGTTTAGTTGGGACTAATGAGTCCCACTAAGGTGTGTATATAACCAATAAGTTGTGTTTATGACCAATGTTGGCCCAATAAGGTGTGTTTAGTTGGGACTAATGATTCCCACTAAGGTTTGTATATAACCAATAATTTGTGTTTAGGACAAATGATGGCCCAATAACGTGTGTTTAGTAGGGCAATGAGGGTCGGTTGGGAACAATAAGTCCTAGTAAGGTGTGTATATAACCAATAAGTTGTGGTTAGGACCAATGATGGCCCAATAATGTGTGTTTAAGGGTAATGAGGGTCTGTTGGGACCAGTGAGTCCCAATAAGCTGTGTATATAACCAATAAGTTGTGTTTCCAACCAATTATGGCCCAATAAGGAGTGTTTAGTTGGGACCAATGAGTCCCACTAAGGTGTGTATATAACCAATACGCTTTGTTTAGGACCAATGAGTCCCACTAATGTGTGTATATAACCAATACGTTGTGTTTAGGACCAATGATAGCACAATAAAGTGTGTTTCGAGACAATGAGGGTTAGTTGGGACCAATGAGTCCTAATAAGGTGTGTATATAAACAATAAGTTGTGTTTATGTCCAATGATGGCCCAATAAGGTGTGTTTAGTTGGGACCAATGAGTCCCACTAAGGTGTGTATATAACCAATACGTTTTGTTTAGGACAAATGATGGCCCAATAAGGTGTGTTTAGGGGCAATGAGGGTTAGTTGGGACCAATGAGTCTCAATAATGTGTGTATATAACAAATAAGTTGTGTTTACGACCAATTACGGCCCAATAAGGTGTGTTTAGTTGGGACTAATGAGTCCCACTAAGGTGTGTATATAACCAATAAGTAGTGTTTAGGACCAATGATGGCCCAATAATGTGTGTTTAGTTGGGACTAATGATTCCCACTAAGGTTTGTATATAACCAATAAGTTGTGTTTAGGACCAATGATGGCCCAATAACGTGTGTTTAGTAGGGCAATGAGGGTCGGTTGGGACCAATACGTCCTAGTAAGGTGTGTATATAACCAATAAGTTGTGGTTAGGACCAATGATGGCCCAATAATGTGTGTTTAAGGGTAATGAGGGTCAGTTGGGACCAGTGAGTCCCAATAAGCTGTGTATATAACCAATAAGTTGTGTTTCCAACCAATTATGGCCCAATAAGGTGTGTTTAGTTGGGACCAATGAGTCCCACTAAGGTGTGTATATAACCAATACGTTTTGTTTAGGACCAATGAGTCTTACTAATGTGTGTATATAACCAATACGTTGTGTTTAGGACCAATGATAGCACAATAAAGTGTGTTTCGAGACAATGATAGTCAGTTGGGACCAATGAGTCCTAATAAGGTGTGTATATAAACAATAAGTTGTGTTTATGACCAATGATGGCCCAATAAGGTGTGTTTAGTTGGGACCAATGAGTCTCACTAAGGTGTGTATATAACCAATACGTTTTGTTTAGGACAAATGATGGCCCAATAAGGTGTGTTTAGGGGCAATGATGGTTAGTTGGGACCAATGAGTCTCAATAATGTGTGTATATAACCAATAAGTTGTGTTTACGACCAATTACGGCCCAATAAGGTGTGTTTAGTTGGGACTAATGAGTCCCACTAAGGTGTGTATATGACCAATAAGTTGTGTTTAGGACCAATGATGGCCCAATAAGGTGTGTTTAGTTGGGACTAATGATTCCCACTAAGGTTTGTATATAACCAATAAGTTGTGTTTAGGACCAACGATGGCCCAATAACGTGTGTTTAGTAGGGCAATGAGGGTCGGTTGGGACCAATAAGTCCTAGTAAGGTGTGTTTATAACCAATAAGTTGTGGTTAGGACCAATGATGGCCCAATAATGTGTGTTTAAGGGTAATGAGGGTCAGTTGGGACCAGTGAGTCCCAATAAGCTGTGCATATAACCAATATGTTGTGTTTCCAACCAATTATGGCCCAATAAGGTGTGTTTAGTTGGGACCAATGAGTCCCACTAATGTGTGTATATAACCAATACGTTGTGTTTAGGAACAATGATGACACAATAAAGTGTGTTTAGGGACAATGAGGGTCAGTTGGGACCAATGAGTCATAATAAGTTGTGTATATAACCAATAAGTTGTGTTTACGACCAATTATGGCCCAATAAGGTGTGTTTAGTTGGGACCAATGGGTCTCACTAAGGTGTGTATATAACCAATACGTTTTGTTTAGGACCAATGAGTCCCACTAATGTGTGTATATAACCAATACGTTGTGTTTAGGACCAATGATGGCACAATAAAGTGTGTTTCGAGACAATGAGGGTCAGTTGGGACCAATGAGTCCTAATAAGGTGTGTATATAAAAAATAAGTTGTGTTTATAACCAATGATGGCCCAATAAGGTGTGTTTATTTGGGACCAATGAGTCCCACTAAGGTGTGTATATAACCAATACGTTTTGTTTAGGACAAATGATGGCCCAATAAGGTGTGTTTAGGGGCAATGAGGGTTAGTTTGGACCAATGAGTCTCAATAATGTGTGTATATAACCAATAAGTTGTGTTTACGACCAATTACGGCCCAATAAGGTGTGTTTAGTTGGGACTAATGAGTCCCACTAAGATGTGTATATAACCAATAAGTTGTGTTTAGGACCAATGATGGCCCAATAAGGTATGATTAGTTGGGACTAATGATTCCCACTAAGGTTTGTATATAACCAATAAGTTGTGTTTAGGACCAATGATGGCCCAATAACGTGTGTTTAGTAGGGCAATGAGGGCCGGTTGGGACCAATAAGTCCTAGTAAGGTGTGTATATAACCAATAAGTTGTGGTTAGGACCAATGATGGCCCAATAATGTGTGTTTAAGGGTAATGAGGGTCAGTTGGGACCAGTGAGTCCCAATAAGCTGTGTATATAACCAATAAGTTGTGTTTCCAACCAATTATGGCCCAATAAGGTGTGTTTAGTTGGGACCAATGAGTCCCACTAATGTGTGTGTATATAACCAATACGTTGTGTTTAGGACCAATGATGACACAATAAAGTGTGTTTAGGGACAATGAGGGTCAGTTGGGACCAATGAGTCATAATAAGTTGTGTATATAACCAATAAGTTGTGTTTACGACCAATTATGGCCCAATAAGGTGTGTTTAGTTGGGACCAATGGGTCCCACTAAGGTGTGTATATAACCAATACCTTTTGTTTAGGACCAATGAGTCCTACTAATGTGTGTATATAACCAATACGTTGTGTTTAGGACCAATGATGGCACAATAAAGTGTGTTTCAAGACAATGAGGGTCAGTTGGGACCAATGAGTCCTAATAAGGTGTGTATATAAACAATAACTTGTGTTTATGACCAATGATGGCCCAATAAGGTGTGTTTAGTTGGGACCAATGAGTCCCACTAAGGTGTGTATATAACCAATACGTTTTGTTTAGGACAAATGATGGCCCAATAACGTGTGTTTAGGGGCAATGAGGGTTTGTTGGGACCAATGAGTCTCAATAATGTGTGTATATAACCAATAAGTTGTGTTTACGACCAATTACGGCCCAATAAGGTGTGTTTAGTTGGGACTAATGAGTCCCACTAAGGTGTGTATATAACCAATAAGTTATGTTTAGGACCAATGATGGCCCAATAAGGTGTGTTTAGTTGGGACTAATGATTCCCACTAAGGTTTGTATATAACCAATAAGTTGTGTTTAGGACCAATGATGGCCCAATAACGTGTGTTTAGTAGGGCAATGAGTGTCGGTTGGGACCAATAAGTCCTAGTAAGGTGTGTATATAACCAATAAGTTGTGGTTAGGACCAATGATGGCCCAATAATGTGTGTTTAAGGGTAATGAGGGTCAGTTAGGACCAGTGAGTCCCAATAAGCTGTGTATATAACCAATAAGTTGTGTTTCCAACCAATTATGGCCCAATAAGGTGTGTTTAGTTGGGACCAATGAGTCCCACTAAGGTGTGTATATAACCAATACGTTTTGTTTAGGAACAATGATGACACAATAAAGTGTGTTTAGGGACAATGAGGGTCAGTTGGGACCAATGAGTCATAATAAGTTGTGTATATAACCAATAAGTTGTGTTTACGACCAATTATGGCCCAATAAGGTGTGTTTAGTTGGGACCAATGGGTCCCACTAAGGTGTGTATATAACTAATACCTTTTGTTTAGGACCAATGAGTCCCACTAATGTGTGTATATAACCAATACGTTGTGTTTAGGACCAATGATGGCACAATAAAGTGTGTTTCAAGACAATGAGGGTCAGTTGGGACCAATGAGTCCTAATAAGGTGTGTATATAAACAATAAGTTGTGTTTATGACCAATGATGGCCCAATAAGGTGTGTTTAGTTGGGACCAATGAGTCCCACTAAGGTGTGTATATAACCAATACGTTTTGTTTAGGACAAATGATGGCCCAATAAGGTGTGTTTAGGGGCAATGAGGGTTTTTTGGGACCAATGAGTCTCAATAATGTGTGTATATAACCAATAGGTTGTGTTTACGACCAATTACGGCCCAATAAGGTGTGTTTAGTTGGGACTAATGAGTCCCACTAAGGTGTGTATATAACCAATAAGTTATGTTTAGGACCAATGATGGCCCAATAAGGTGTGTTTAGTTGGGACTAATGATTCCCACTAAGGTTTGTATATAACCAATAAGTTGTGTTTAGGACCAATGATGGCCCAATAACGTGTGTTTAGTAGGGCAATGAGTGTCGGTTGGGACCAATAAGTCCTAGTAAGGTGTGTATATAACCAATAAGTTGTGGTTAGGACCAATGATGGCCCAATAATGTGTGTTTAAGGGTAATGAGGGTCAGTTGGGACCAGTGAGTCCCAATAAGCTGTGTATATAACCAATAAGTTGTGTTTCCAACCAATTATGGCCCAATAAGGTGTGTTTAGTTGGGACCAATGAGTCCCACTAATGTGTGTATATAACCAATACGTTGTGTTTAGGACCAATGATGACACAATAAAGTGTGTTTAGGGACAATGAGGGTCAGTTAGGACCAATGAGTCATAATAAGTTGTGTATATAACCAATAAGTTGTGTTTACGACCAATTATGGCCCAATAAGGTGTGTTTAGTTGGGACCAATGGGTCCCACTAAGGTGTGTATATAACCAATACCTTTTGTTTAGGACCAATGAGTCCTACTAATGTGTGTATATAACCAATACGTTGTGTTTAGGACCAATGATGGCACAATAAAGTGTGTTTCAAGACAATGAGGGTCAGTTGGGACCAATGAGTCCTAATAAGGTGTGTATATAAACAATAAGTTGTGTTTATGACCAATGATGGCCCAATAAGGTGTGTTTAGTTGGGACCAATGAGTCCCACTAAGGTATGTATATAACCAATACGTTTTGTTTAGGACAAATGATGGCCCAATAACGTGTGTTTAGGGGCAATGAGGGTTTGTTGGGACCAATGAGTCTCAATAATGTGTGTATATAACCAATAAGTTGTGTTTACGACCAATTACGGCCCAATAAGGTGTGTTTAGTTGGGACTAATGAGTCCCACTAAGGTGTGTATATAACCAATAAGTTATGTTTAGGACCAATGATGGCCCAATAAGGTGTGTTTAGTTGGGACTAATGATTCCCACTAAGGTTTGTATATAACCAATAAGTTGTTTTTAGGACCAATGATGGCCCAATAACGTGTGTTTAGTAGGGCAATGAGTGTCGGTTGGGACCAATAAGTCTTAGTAAGGTGTGTATATAACCAATAAGTTGTGGTTAGGACCAATGATGGCCTAATAATGTGTGTTTAAGGGTAATGAGGGTTAGTTACGACCAGTGAGTCCCAATAAGCTGTGTATATAACCAATAAGTTGTGTTTCCAACCAATTATGGCCCAATAAGGTGTGTTTAGTTGGGACCAATGAGTCCCACTAAGGTGTGTATATAACCAATACGTTTTGTTTAGGAACAATGATGACACAATAAAGTGTGTTTAGGGACAATGAGGGTCAGTTGGGACCAATGAGTCATAATAAGTTGTGTATATAACCAATAAGTTGTGTTTACGACCAATTATGGCCCAATAAGGTGTGTTTAGTTGGGACCAATGGGTCCCACTAAGGTGTGTATATAACCAATACCTTTTGTTTAGGACCAATGAGTCCCACTAATGTGTGTATATAACCAATACGTTGTGTTTAGGACCAATGATGGCACAATAAAGTGTGTTTCAAGACAATGAGGGTCAGTTGGGACCAATGAGTCCTAATAAGGTGTGTATATAAACAATAAGTTGTGTTTATGACCAATGATGGCCCAATAAGGTGTGTTTAGTTGGGACCAATGAGTCCCACTAAGGTGTGTATATAACCAATACGTTTTGTTTAGGACAAATGATGGCCCAATAAGGTGTGTTTAGGGGCAATGAGGGTTTGTTGGGACCAATGAGTCTCAATAATGTGTGTATATAACCAATAGGTTGTGTTTACGACCAATTACGGCCCAATAAGGTGTGTTTAGTTGGGACTAATGAGTCCCACTAAGGTGTGTATATAACCAATAAGTTATGTTTAGGACCAATGATGGCCCAATAAGGTGTGTTTAGTTGGGAGTAATGATTCCCACTAAGGTTTGTATATAACCAATAAGTTGTGTTTAGGACCAATGATGGCCCAATAACGTGTGTTTAGTAGGGCAATGAGTGTCGGTTGGGACCAATAAGTCCTAGTAAGGTGTGTATATAACCAATAAGTTGTGGTTAGGACCAATGATGGCCCAATAATGTGTGTTTAAGGGTAATGAGGGTTAGTTAGGACCAGTGAGTCCCAATAAGCTGTGTATATAACCAATAAGTTGTGTTTCTAACCAATTATGGCCCAATAAGGTGTGTTTAGTTGGGACCAATGAGTCCCACTAAGGTGTGTATATAACCAATACGTTTTGTTTAGGAACAATGATGACACAATAAAGTGTGTTTAGGGACAATGAGGGTCAGTTGGGACCAATGAGTCATAATAAGTTGTGTATATAAACAATAAGTTGTGTTTATGACCAATGATGGCCCAATAAGGTGTGTTTAGTTGGGACCAATGAGTCCCACTAAGGTGTGTATATAACCAATACGTTTTGTTTAGGACAAATGATGGCCCAATAAGGTGTGTTTAGGGGCAATGAGGGTTTGTTGGGACCAATGAGTCTCAATAATGTGTGTATATAACCAATAGGTTGTGTTTACGACCAATTACGGCCCAATAAGGTGTGTTTAGTTGGGACTAATGAGTCCCACTAAGGTGTGTATATAACCAATAAGTTATGTTTAGGACCAATGATGGCCCAATAAGGTGTGTTTAGTTGGGAGTAATGATTCCCACTAAGGTTTGTATATAACCAATAAGTTGTGTTTAGGACCAATGATGGCCCAATAACGTGTGTTTAGTAGGGCAATGAGTGTCGGTTGGGACCAATAAGTCCTAGTAAGGTGTGTATATAACCAATAAGTTGTGGTTAGGACCAATGATGGCCCAATAATGTGTGTTTAAGGGTAATGAGGGTTAGTTAGGACCAGTGAGTCCCAATAAGCTGTGTATATAACCAATAAGTTGTGTTTCTAACCAATTATGGCCCAATAAGGTGTGTTTAGTTGGGACCAATGAGTCCCACTAAGGTGTGTATATAACCAATACGTTTTGTTTAGGAACAATGATGACACAATAAAGTGTGTTTAGGGACAATGAGGGTCAGTTGGGACCAATGAGTCATAATAAGTTGTGTATATAACCAATAAGTTGTGTTTACGACCAATTATGGCCCAATAAGGTGTATTTAGTTGGGACCAATGGGTCCCACTAAGGTGTGTATATAACCAATACCTTTTGTTTAGGACCAATGAGTCCCACTAATGTGTGTATATAACCAATACGTTGTGTTTAGGACCAATGATGGCACAATAAAGTGTGTTTCAAGACAATGAGGGTCAGTTGGGACCAATGAGTCCTAATAAGGTGTGTATATAAACAATAAGTTGTGTTTATGACCAATGATGGCCCAATAAGGTGTGTTTAGTTGGGACCAATGAGTCCCACTAAGGTGTGTATATAACCAATACGTTTTGTTTAGGACAAATGATGGCCCAATAAGGTGTGTTTAGGGGCAATGAGGGTTTGTTGGGACCAATGAGTCTCAATAATGTGTGTATATAACCAATAGGTTGTGTTTACGACCAATTACGGCCCAATAAGGTGTGTTTAGTTGGGACTAATGAGTCCCACTAAGGTGTGTATATAACCAATAAGTTATGTTTAGGACCAATGATGGCCCAATAAAGTGTGTTTCGAGACAATGAGGGTCAGTTGGGACCAATGATTCCTAATAAGGTGTGTATATAAAAAATAAGTTGTGTTTATAACCAATGATGGCCCAATAAGGTGTGTTTAGTTGGGACCAATGAGTCCCACTAAGGTGTGTATATAACCAATACGTTTTGTTTAGGATAAATGATGGCCCAATAAGGTGTGTTTAGGGGCAATGAGGGTTAGTTGGGACCAATGAGTCTCAATAATGTGTGTATATAACCAATAAGTTGTGTTTATGACCAATTACGGCCCAATAAGGTGTGTTTAGTTGGGACTAATGAGTCCCACTAAGGTGTGTATATAACCAATAAGTTATGTTTAGGACCAATGATGGCCCAATAAGGTGTGTTTAGTTGGGACTAATGATTCCCACTAAGGTTTGTATATAACCAATAAGTTGTGTTTAGGACCAATGATGGCCCAATAACGTGTGTTTAGTAGGGAAATGAGTGTCGGTTGGGACCAATAAGTCCTAGTAAGGTGTGTATATAACCAATAAGTTGTGGTTAGGACCAATGATGGCCCAATAATGTGTGTTTAAGGGTAATGAGGGTCAGTTGGGACCAGTGAGTCCCAATAAGCTGTGTATATAACCAATAAGTTGTGTTTCCAACCAATTATGGCCCAATAAGGTGTGTTTAGTTGGGACCAATGAGTCCCACTAATGTGTGTATATAACCAATACGTTGTGTTTAGGACCAATGATGACACAATAAATGTGTTTAGGGACAATGAGGGTCAGTTGGGACCAATGAGTCATAATAAGTTGTGTATATAACCAATAAGTTGTGTTTACGACCAATTATGGCCCAATAAGGTGTGTTTAGTTGGGACCAATGGGTCCCACTAAGGTGTGTATATAACCAATACCTTTTGTTTAGGACCAATGAGTCCCACTAATGTGTGTATATAACCAATACGTTGTGTTTAGGACCAATGATGGCACAATAAAGTGTGTTTCAAGACAATGAGGGTCAGTTGGGACCAATGAGTCCTAATAAGGTGTGTATATAAACAATAAGTTGTGTTTATGACCAATGATGGCCCAATAAGGTGTGTTTAGTTGGGACTAATGAGTCCCACTAAGGTGTGTATATAACCAATACGTTTTGTTTAGGACAAATGATGGCCCAATAAGGTGTGTTTAGGGGCAATGAGGGTTTGTTGGGACCAATGAGTCTCAATAATGTGTGTATATAACCAATAGGTTGTGTTTACGACCAATTACGGCCCAATAAGGTGTGTTTAGTTGGGACTAATGAGTCCCACTAAGGTGTGTATATAACCAATAAGTTATGTTTAGGACCAATGATGGCCCAATAAGGTGTGTTTAGTTGGGAGTAATGATTCCCACTAAGGTTTGTATATAACCAATAAGTTGTGTTTAGGACCAATGATGGCCCAATAACGTGTGTTTAGTAGGGCAATGAGTGTCGGTTGGGACCAATAAGTCCTAGTAAGGTGTGTATATAACCAATAAGTTGTGGTTAGGACCAATGATGGCCCAATAATGTGTGTTTAAGGGTAATGAGGGTTAGTTAGGACCAGTGAGTCCCAATAAGCTGTGTATATAACCAATAAGTTGTGTTTCTAACCAATTATGGCCCAATAAGGTGTGTTTAGTTGGGACCAATGAGTCCCACTAAGGTGTGTATATAACCAATACGTTTTGTTTAGGAACAATGATGACACAATAAAGTGTGTTTAGGGACAATGAGGGTCAGTTGGGACCAATGAGTCATAATAAGTTGTGTATATAACCAATAAGTTGTGTTTACGACCAATTATGGCCCAATAAGGTGTGTTTAGTTGGGACCAATGGGTCCCACTAAGGTGTGTATATAACCAATACCTTTTGTTTAGGACCAATGAGTCCCACTAATGTGTGTATATAACCAATACGTTGTGTTTAGGACCAATGATGGCACAATAAAGTGTGTTTCAAGACAATGAGGGTCAGTTGGGACCAATGAGTCCTAATAAGGTGTGTATATAAACAATAAGTTGTGTTTATGACCAATGATGGCCCAATAAGGTGTGTTTAGTTGGGACCAATGAGTCCCACTAAGGTGTGTATATAACCAATACGTTTTGTTTAGGACAAATGATGGCCCAATAAGGTGTGTTTAGGGGCAATGAGGGTTTGTTGGGACCAATGAGTCTCAATAATGTGTGTATATAACCAATAGGTTGTGTTTACGACCAATTACGGCCCAATAAGGTGTGTTTAGTTGGGACTAATGAGTCCCACTAAGGTGTGTATATAACCAATAAGTTATGTTTAGGACCAATGATGGCCCAATAAAGTGTGTTTCGAGACAATGAGGGTCAGTTGGGACCAATGATTCCTAATAAGGTGTGTATATAAAAAATAAGTTGTGTTTATAACCAATGATGGCCCAATAAGGTGTGTTTAGTTGGGACCAATGAGTCCCACTAAGGTGTGTATATAACCAATACGTTTTGTTTAGGATAAATGATGGCCCAATAAGGTGTGTTTAGGGGCAATGAGGGTTAGTTGGGACCAATGAGTCTCAATAATGTGTGTATATAACCAATATGTTGTGTTTATGACCAATTACGGCCCAATAAGGTGTGTTTAGTTGGGACTAATGAGTCCCACTAAGGTGTGTATATAACCAATAAGTTATGTTTAGGACCAATGATGGCCCAATAAGGTGTGTTTAGTTGGGACTAATGATTCCCACTAAGGTTTGTATATAACCAATAAGTTGTGTTTAGGACCAATGATGGCCCAATAACGTGTGTTTAGTAGGGAAATGAGTGTCGGTTGGGACCAATAAGTCCTAGTAAGGTGTGTATATAACCAATAAGTTGTGGTTAGGACCAATGATGGCCCAATAATGTGTGTTTAAGGGTAATGAGGGTCAGTTGGGACCAGTGAGTCCCAATAAGCTGTGCATATAACCAATAAGTTGTGTTTCCAACCAATTATGGCCCAATAAGGTGTGTTTAGTTGGGACCAATGAGGCCCACTAATGTGTGTATATAACCAATACGTTGTGTTTAGGACCAATGATGACACAATAAATGTGTTTAGGGACAATGAGGGTCAGTTGGGACCAATGAGTCATAATAAGTTGTGTATATAACCAATAAGTTGTGTTTACGACCAATTATGGCCCAATAAGGTGTGTTTAGTTGGGACCAATGGGTCCCACTAAGGTGTGTATATAACCAATACGTTTTGTTTAGGACCAATGAGTCCCACTAATGTGTGTATATAACCAATACGTTGTGTTTAGGACCAATGATGGCACAATAAAGTGTGTTTCGAGACAATGAGGGTCAGTTGGGACCAATGAGTCCTAATAAGGTGTGTATATAAAAAATAAGTTGTGTTTATGACCAATGATGGCCCAATAAGGTGTGTTTAGTTGGGACCAATGAGTCCCACTAAGGTGTGTATATAACCAATACGTTGTTTAGGACAAATGATGGCCCAATAAGGTGTGTTTAGGGGCAATGAGGGTTAGTTTTGACCAATGAGTCTCAATAATGTGTGTATATAACCAATAAGTTGTGTTTACGACCAATTACGGCCCAATAAGGTGTGTTTAGTTGGGACTAATGAGTCCCACTAAGGTGTGTATATAACCAATAAGTTGTGTTTAGGACCAATGATGGCCCAATAAGGTGTGTTTAGTTGGGACTAATGATTCCCACTAAGGTTTGTATATAACCAATAAGTTGTGTTTAGGACCAATGATGGCCCAATAACGTGTGTTTAGTAGGGCAATGAGGGTCGGTTGGGACCAATAAGTCCTAGTAAGGTGTGTATATAACCAATAAGTTGTGGTTAGGACCAATGATGGCCCAATAATGTCTGTTTAAGGGTAATGAGTGTCAGTTGGGACCAAAATTCCTTTAACAAGAGGAGGATGTGGCAACCCTAAAACTTTTGCTTTCTTTCCCCAGCAACGATAGCAACGACGACAGCTGAAACTGCGAACGCTACAACACAAGAATAATTTTCGGGACGAAAATTCCAATTACAAGGGAAGGATGTGACACCCGAGAATTCCAAGGTTAACTTCCGTTAGACAATCTCCGTTAGTTACGTCATAAGTGTTAACTTAAGTAACTAATGCATAACTAGGCCGAATACGTCCACGACCTTTGGTTGATCACCGAACCCGCCCACAAGTATTTATTGTGAATTGCATGACAAATTGTAAATACTTGATTGTGTGGAAAACTTGTCTTTTTGGTCGCCAGCGAAACTACCGGGCGAAACTGTAGTGTCGCCCGGTAGCCAGCTGAACTACTCGATCAACATGTGACCAGAGCTAGTTTCGTCTGGCCAGCGAAACTGCCAGCAAAACTAGCCTCTGATATAAATAATCTTAATAAACCCTAATAGCCTCATTTGCTCAAACCACACAACAAACACACACACACTCTCTGAGATTTCTGGACCAGCTGAGATATCACTATTTGCTGCTATCATCACTGTTGGTAGAGAGCATCCATCGATCCTCGATCAACCGTGAGTCTCCAAAACCCATTTACATGCATTTTCTATATGTTTCTTCATAAAGCATGCTCAATCTTTCATGAACTTGTTAGATCTTCTGTATTTATGACTAGGGATGCTAGATCTGTGATAAAGTCTCCAACTTTGCGTATGAAATCCAACCATGATAGAGATTTATGCTATTTTAGCCATTTTAGGGTTTTATATGTATTTTGGGTGATTTGATGACAAAATGCATGTTTAAGGTGTTAAAGCTTGCTGATTTATGTTGGTAAATGCCTATGTATGCTAAATAATGGATTGCATGTAAGATCAGAAGCTGTTAGGTTGATTTTTAGGCAAATCCGTATGTTTTTCGCGACCAGCGAAACTGTGTGTTCTCTGGGCGAAATTATCCAGCGAATTTACTTGTTCATTCAGCGACACTGTCGAGCGAAACTATAGTGTCGCTAGCGAAACTAACCCGACCTGCTCGAACGAAACTACCGAGCGAAATACCGAACGAAAGTTCAAACCAGTTTCCCTGCGAAACTAGGCTAGCGAAACTGCGTCAGCAGTTTCGGGCGAAACTAGCCTAGCGAAACTGTGTCACCGGGCATTGCCTAGCGAAAGTGCTGCCCGTGCACCCAGCGAAACTGCCTAGCGAAACTGTGCTAGCGAAACTAAGACCTGACCTGAAAACCAAACTTGTGCAATTTGCTTGAATATTATGCCATGACTTACATGATTATGCTATGATGATACATGTTTGATTTCTGTAATATGTGAACCCTTGTTTATGATCAACCATCGGTATCGTGTGTCGGTATGTCGAGTCTTAGTTGCAACGTGCTATGTTATGGGCCATAGTGACGTTAAGTTAAAGTTTAGACACAACCTAACACCTAAGACCTTAATGTGATTACTAGGTCTTCGTTAGCAAACATAAATTGGATTAACAAGTGTAGCTGAGCAACCTAAGGTGAGTTTCACAAACCCTTTACTTGTGAGCCCGTTTGGGTCACAACGAACATACTAAACGGAAAACAACGCTGACAATTTGAGGTATTGCCTAATGGGGTACCTGTTATGGAAGTTGGAGTGTTTTATGGGGAACACTTGCAACTTTCCATCCTTGGGATTTCAAATGAAATCCGGAACCAACCATTATGACACTTAAACTCTTTTTGGGATTTCAGATGAAATCCGGAATAAACATTTTTAATATGACTAGTGTAGGTTAAAGCCTAAACCAAATGATATCACATGATTTCTAAGGATGCTTAAAAAACTTAAAGACCTCAACTTAGTACTGATGATCTGGAAAGCGAGGGGATGTTGGGTAGATCTACTGAGGGTTTGACAAACCCTGCTCCGCGGTACACAAATGTGTAGCCAACCGGCCGGGGGCCGAACGGAGTGCAATATCAGCCTGTTCTTAGTTGTGGGCATCCCAAATGGGACACAACTGGAGGCACAAACCAACGGCAAATGCCGTACTCTGTTACGTCAGCTTTCAGCCCTAGTACGACTTCCTTAGTGCATGGAAACCGGATTAGCTACCCGCGATATCGGTTGACTGCTTTAACTTTTACATAACTAGTGCATATTCAGTAAACAAACTCTTGGCAATGTTTTGCAAAACCATACTACTTATATATGTTGATACATACGATTATTGAGAATGGGCCAATGCATGTCATGCCCACCGTGAACTCACCAACCGTTAGGTTGACACTTGTGTGGTTTTCACTTTTGCAGATCGTTGAGGAGTATCCGCTAGAGGTTGGCATGGCACTTGAAGACTTTGTTTGTTTTAAACTAAATTCGGGGATTTAATACAATGACTTGTTTATGTAAAGCACGTGGTTAGTGCTAAGACAAATAATTTTCCGCTGCGTATATTTTGAAACTGTTTTTATTATTGATGCTTGGACCTTACTCTGATTCATTTAGTATTTGTAACTAATGGTTGTGGTCCTGGTCTAGTCGCGCCCCTTAACGGTATAAACTCCGTTAGTGGTAAATTGGGGGTGTGACACAATGAGTCCCACTAAGGTGTGTATATAACCAATACGTTTTGTTTAGGACAAATGATGGCCCAATAAGGTGTGTTTAGGGGCAATGAGGGTTAGTTGGGACCAATGAGTCTCAATAATGTGTGTGTATAACCAATAAGTTGTGTTTACGACCAATTACGGCCCAATAAGGTGTGTTTAGTTGGGACTAATGAGTCCCACTAAGGTGTGTATATAACCAATAAGTTATGTTTAGGACCAATGATGGCCCAATAAGGTGTGTTTAGTTGAGACTAATGATTCCCACTAAGGTTTGTATATAACCAATAAGTTGTGTTTAGGATCAATGATGGCCCAATAACGTGTATTTAGTAGGGCAATGAGGGTCGGTTGGGACCAATAAGTCCTAGTAAGGTGTGTATATAACCAATAAGTTGTGGATAGGACCAATGATGGCCCAATAATGTGTGTTTAAGGGTAATGAGGGTCAGTTGGGACTAGTGAGTCCCAATAAGCTGTGTATATAACCAATAAGTTGTGTTTCCAACCAATTATGGCCCAATAAGGTGTGTTTAGTTGGGACCAATGAGTCCCACTAATGTGTGTATATAACCAATACGTTGTGTTTAGGACCAATGATGACACAATAAAGTGTGTTTAGGGACAATGAGGGTCAGTTGGGACTAATGAGTCATAATAAGTTGTGTATATAACCAATAAGTTGTGTTTACGACCAATTATGGCCAAATATGGTGTGTTTAGTTGGGACCAATGGGTCCCACTAAGGTGTGTATATAACCAATACGTTTTGTTTAGGACCAATGAGTCCCACTAATGTGTGTATATAACCAATACGTTGTGTTTAGGACCAATGATGGCACAATAAAGTGTGTTTCAAGACAATGAGGGTCAGTTGGGACCAATGAGTCCTAATAAGGTGTGTATATAAACAATAAGTTGTGTTTATGACCAATGATGGCCCAATAAGGTGTGTTTAGTTGGGACCAATGAGTCCCACTAAGGTGTGTATATAACTAATACGTTTTGTTTAGGACAAATGATGGCCCAATAAGGTGTGTTTAGGGGCAATGAGGGTTAGTTGGGACCAATGAGTCTCAATAATGTGTGTATATAACCAATAAGTTGTGTTTACGACCAATTACGGCCCAATAAGGTGTGTTTAGTTGGGACTAATGAGTCCCACTAAGGTGTGTATATAACCAATAAGTTATGTTTAGGACCAATGATGGCCCAATAAGGTGTGTTTAGTTGAGACTAATGATTCCCACTAAGGTTTGTATATAACCAATAAGTTGTGTTTAGGATCAATGATGGCCCAATAACGTGTGTTTAGTAGGGCAATGAGGGTCGGTTGGGACCAATAAGTCCTAGTAAGGTGTGTATATAACCAATAAGTTGTGGATAGGACCAATGATGGCCCAATAATGTGTGTTTAAGGGTAATGAGGGTCAGTTGGGACTAGTGAGTCCCAATAAGCTGTGTATATAACCAATAAGTTGTGTTTCCAACCAATTATGGCCCAATAAGGTGTGTTTAGTTGGGACCAATGAGTCCCACTAATGTGTGTATATAACCAATACGTTGTGTTTAGGACCAATGATGACACAATAAAGTGTGTTTAGGGACAATGAGGGTCAGTTGGGACTAATGAGTCATAATAAGTTGTGTATATAACCAATAAGTTGTGTTTACGACCAATTATGGCCAAATATGGTGTGTTTAGTTGGGACCAATGGGTCCCACTAAGGTGTGTATATAACCAATACGTTTTGTTTAGGACCAATGACTCCCACTAATGTGTGTATATAACCAATACGTTGTTTTTAGGACCAATGATGGCACAATAAAGTGTGTTTCAAGACAATGAGGGTCAGTTGGGACCAATGAGTCCTAATAAGGTGTGTATATAAACAATAAGTTGTGTTTATGACTAATGATGGCCCAATAAGGTGTGTTTAGTTGGGAACAATGAGTCCCACTAAGGTGTGTATATAACTAATACGTTTTGTTTAGGACAAATGATGGCCCAATAAGGTGTGTTTAGGGGCAATGAGGGTTAGTTGGGACCAATGAGTCTCAATAATGTGTGTATATAACCAATAAGTTGTGTTTACGACCAATTACGGCCCAATAAGGTGTGTTTAGTTGGGACAAATGAGTCCCACTAAGGTGTGTATATAACCAATAAGTTATGTTTAGGACCAATGATGGCCCAATAAGGTGTGTTTAGTTGGGACTAATGATTCCCACTAAGGTTTGTATATAACCAATAAGTTGTGTTTAGAATCAATGATGGCCCAATAACGTGTGTTTAGTAGGGCAATGAGGGCCGGTTGGGACCAATAAGTCCTAGTAAGGTGTGTTTATAACCAATAAGTTGTGGTTAGGACCAATGATGGCCCAATAATGTGTGTTTAAGGGTAATGAGGGTCATTTGGGACCAGTGAGTCCCAATAAGCTGTGTATATAACCAATAAGTTGTGTTTCCAACCAATTATGGCCCAATAAGGTGTGTTTAGTTGGGACCAATGAGTCCCACTAATGTGTGTATATAACCAATACGTTGTGTTTAGGACCAATGATGACACAATAAAGTGTGTTTAGGGACAATGAGGGTCAGTTGGGACTAATGAGTCATAATAAGTTGTGTATATAACCAATAAGTTGTGTTTACGACCAATTATGGCCCAATATGGTGTGTTTAGTTGGGACCAATGGGTCCCACTAAGGTGTGTATATAACCAATACGTTTTGTTTAGGACCAATGAGTCCCACTAATGTGTGTATATATCCAATACGTTGTGTTTAGGACCAATGATGGCACAATAAAGTGTGTTTCAAGACAATGAGGGTCAATTGGGACCAATGAGTCCTAATAAGGTGTGTATATAAACAATAAGTTGTGTTTATGACCAATGATGGCCCAATAAGGTGTGTTTAGTTGGGACCAATGAGTCCCACTAAGGTGTGTATATAACCAATACGTTTTGTTTAGGACAAATGATGGCCCAATAAGGTGTGTTTAGGGGCAATGAGGGTTAGTTGGGACCAATGAGTCTCAATAATGTGTGTATATAACCAATAAGTTGTGTTTACGACCAATTACGGCCCAATAAGGTGTGTTTAGTTGGGACTAATGAGTCTCACTAAGGTGTGTATATAACCAATAAGTTATGTTTAGGACCAATGATGGCCCAATAAGGTGTGTTTAGTTGGGACTAATGATTCCCACTAAGGTTTGTATATAACCAATAAGTTGTGTTTAGGATCAATGATGGCCCAATAACGTGTGTTTAGTAGGGCAATGAGGGCCGGTTGGGACCAATAAGTCCTAGTAAGGTGTGTATATAACCAATAAGTTGTGGTTAGGACCAATGATGGCCCAATAATGTGTGTTTAAGGGTAATGAGTGTCAGTTGGGACCAGTGAGTCCCAATAAGCTGTGTATATAACCAATAAGTTGTGTTTCCAACCAATTATGGCCCAATAAGGTGTGTTTAGTTGGGACCAATGAGTCCCACTAATGTGTGTATATAACCAATACGTTGTGTTTAGGACCAATGATGACACAATAAAGTGTGTTTAGGGACAATGAGGGTCAGTTGGGACTAATGAGTCATAATAAGTTGTGTATATAACCAATAAGTTGTGTTTACGACCAATTATGGCCCAATATGGTGTGTTTAGTTGGGACCAATTGGTCCCACTAAGGTGTGTATATAACCAATACGTTTTGTTTAGGACCAATGAGTCACACTAATGTGTGTATATAACCAATACGTTGTGTTTAGGACCAATGATGGCACAATAAAGTGTGTTTCAAGACAATGAGGGTCAGTTGGGACCAATGAGTCCTAATAAGGTGTGTATATAAACAACAAGTTGTGTTTATGACCAATGATGGCCCAATAAGGTGTGTTTAGTTGGGACCAATGAGTCCCACTAAGGTGTGTATATAACCAATACGTTTTGTTTAGGACAAATGATGGCCCAATAAGGTGTGTTTAGGGGCAATGAGGGTTAGTTGAGACCAATGAGTCTCAATAATGTGTGTATATAACCAATAAGTTGTGTTTACGACCAATTACGGCCCAATAAGGTGTGTTTAGTTGGGACTAATGAGTCCCACTAAGTTGTGTATATAACCAATAAGTTATGTTTAGGACCAATGATGGCCCAATAAGGTGTGTTTAGTTGGGACTAATGATTCCCACTAAGGTTTGTATATAACCAATAAGTTGTGTTTAGGATCAATGATGGCCCAATAACGTGTGTTTAGTAGGGCAATGAGGGTCGGTTGGGACCAATAAGTCCTAGTAAGGTGTGTATGTAACCAATAAGTTGTGGTTAGGACCAATGATGGCCCAATAATGTGTGTTTAAGGGTAATGAGGGTCAGTTGGGACCAGTGAGTCCCAATAAGCTGTGTATATAACCAATAAGTTGTGTTTCCAACCAATTATGGCCCAATAAGGTGTGTTTAGTTGGGACCAATGAGTCCCACTAATGTGTGTATATAACCAATACGTTGTGTTTAGGACCAATGATGACACAATAAAGTGTGTTTAGGGACAATGAGGGTCAGTTGGGACCAATGAGTCATAATAAGTTGTGTATATAACCAATAAGTTGTGTTTACGACCAATTATGGCCCAATATGGTGTGTCTAGTTGGGACCAATGGGTCCCACTAAGGTGTGTATATAACCAATACGTTTTGTTTAGGACCAATGAGTCCCACTAATGTGTGTATCTAACCAATACGTTGTGTTTAGGACAATGATGGCACAATAAAGTGTGTTTCGAGACAATGATGGTCAGTTGGGACCAATGAGTCCTAATAAGGTGTGTATATAAACAATAAGTTGTGTTTATGACCAATGATGGCCCAATAAGGTGTGTTTAGTTGGGACCAATGAGTCCCACTTAGGTGTGTATATAACCAATACGTTTTGTTTAGGACAAATGATGGCCCAATAAGGTGTGTTTAGGGGCAATGAGGGTTAGTTGGGACCAATGAGTCTCAATAATGTGTGTATATAACCAATACGTTGTGTTTACGACCAATTACGGCCCAATAAGGTGTGTTTAGTTGGGACTAATGAGTCCCACTAAGGTGTGTATATAACCAATAAGTTATGTTTAGGACCAATGATGGCCCAATAAGGTGTGTTTAGTTGGGACTAATGATTCCCACTAAGGTTTGTATATAACCAATAAGTTGTGTTTAGGATCAATGATGGCACAATAACGTGTGTTTAGTAGGGCAATGAGGGTCGGTTGGGACCAATAAGTCCTAGTAAGGTGTGTATATAACCAATAAGTTGTGGTTAGGACCAATGATGGCCCAATAATGTGTGTTTAAGGGTAATGAGGGTCAGTTGGGACCAGTGAGTCCCAATAAGCTGTGTATATAACCAATAAGTTGTGTTTACAACCAATTATGGCCCAATAATGTGTGTTTAGTTGGGACCAATGAGTCCTAATGTGTGTATATAACCAATACGTTGTGTTTAGAACCAATGATGGCACAATAAAGTGTGTTTAGGGACAATGAGGGTCAGTTGGCACCAATGAGTCCTAATAAGGTGTGTATATAACCAATAAGTTGTGTTTACGACCAATTATGGCCCAATATGGTGTGTTTAGTTGGGACTAATGAGTCCCACTAAGGTGTGTATATAACCAATAAGTTATGTTTAGGACCAATGATGGCCCAATAAGGTGTGTTTGGTTGGGACTAATGATTCCCACTAAGGTGTGTATATAACCAATAAGTTGTGTTTAGGCCCCATGATGGCCCAATAAGGTGTGTTTGGGACCAATAAGTCTAGTAAGGTGTGTATATAACCAATAAGTTGTGTTTAGGACCAAAGATGGCCCAATAATGTGTGTTTAAGGGTAATGAGGGTCAGTTGGGACCAGTGAGTCCCAATAAGCTGTGTATATAACCAATAAGTTGTGTTTACAACCAATTATGGCCCAATAAGGTGTGTTTAGTTGGGACCAATGAGTCCCACTAATGTGTGTATATAACCAATACGTTGTGTTTAGAACCAATGATGGCACAATAAAGTGTGTTTAGGGACAATGAGGGTCAGTTGGCACCAATGAGTCCTAATAAGGTGTGTATATAACCAATAAGTTGTGTTTACGACCTATTATGGCCCAATATGGTGTGTTTAGTTGGGACTAATGAGTCCCACTAAGTTGTGTTTATAACCAATAAGTTATGTTTAGGACCAATGATGGCCCAATAAGGTGTGTTTAGTAGGGCAATGAGGGTCGGTTAGGACCAATAAGTCCTAGTAATATGTGTATATAGCCAATGAGTTGTGTTTAGGACCAATGATGGCCCAATAAGGTGTGTTTAGTTGGGACTAATGATTCCCACTAAGGTGTGTATATAAGCAATAAGTTGTGTTTAGGACCAATGATGGCCCAATAAGGTGTGTTTAGTAGGGCAATGAGGGTCGGTTGGGACCAATAAGTCCTAGTAAGGTGTGTATATAACCAATAAGTTGTGTTTAGGACCAATGATGGCCCAATAATGTGTGTTTAAGGGTAACGAGGGTCAGTTGGGACCAGTGAGTCCCAGTAAGCTGTGTATATAACCAATAAGTTGTGTTTACAACCAATTATGGCCCAATAAGGTGTGTTTAGTTGGGACCAATGAGTCCCACTAATGTGTGTATATAACCTATATGTTGTGTTTAGGACCAATGATGGCACAATAAAGTGTCTTTAGGGACAATGAGGGTCAGTTGGGACCAATGAGTCATAATAAGTTGTGTATATAACCAATAAGTTGTGTTTACGAACAATTATGGCCCAATAAGGTGTGTTTAGTTGGGACCAATGAGTCCCACTAAGGTGTGTATATAGCCAATACATTTTGTTTAGGACCAATGAGTCCCACTAATGTGTGTATATAACCAATATGTTGTGTTTAGGACCAATGATGGCACAATAAAGTGTGTTTCGAGACAATGAGGGTCAGCTGGGACCAATGAGTCCTAATAAGGTGTGTATATAACCAATAAGTTGTGTTTATGACCAATGGTGGCCTAATAAGGTGTGTTTAGTTGGGACCAATGAGTCCCACTAAGGTGTGTATATAACCAATAAGTTGTGTTTAGGACTAATGATGGCCCAATAAGGTGTGTTTAGTAGGGCAATGAGGGTCGGCTGGGACCAATAAGTCCTAGTAAGTTGTGTATATAACCAATAAGTTGTGTTTAGGACCAATGATGGCCTAATAATGTGTGTTTAAGGGCAATGAGGGTCAGTTGGGACCAATGAGTCTCAATAAAGTGTGTATATAACCAATAAGTTGTGTTTACGACCAACTATGGCCCAATATGGTGTGTTTAGTTGGGACTAACGAGTCCCACTAAGGTGTGTATATAACCAATAAGTTATGTCTAGGACCAATGATGGCCCAATAAGGGGTGTTTAGTAGGGCAATGAGGGTCGGTTGGGACCAATAAGTCCTAGTAAGGTGTGTATATAACCAATAAGTTGTGGTTAGGACCAATGATGGCCCAATAATGTGTGTTTAAGGGTAATGAGGGTCAGTTGGGACCAGTGAGTCCCAATAAGCTGTGTATATAACCAATAAGTTGTGTTTCCAACCAATTATGGCCCAATAAGGTGTGTTTAGTTGGGACCAATGAGTCCCACTAATGTGTGTATATAACCAATACGTTGTGTTTAGGACCAATGATGACACAATAAAGTGTGTTTAGGGACAATGAGGGTCAGTTGGGACCAATGAGTCATAATAAGTTGTGTATATAACCAATAAGTTGTGTTTACGACCAATTATGGCCCAATATGGTGTGTTTAGTTGGGACCAATGGGTCCCACTAAGGTGTGTATATAACCAATACGTTTTGTTTAGGACCAATGAGTCCCACTAATGTGTGTATCTAACCAATACGTTGTGTTTAGGACAATGATGGCACAATAAAGTGTGTTTCGAGACAATGATGGTCAGTTGGGACCAATGAGTCCTAATAAGGTGTGTATATAAACAATAAGTTGTGTTTATGACCAATGATGGCCCAATAAGGTGTGTTTAGTTGGGACCAATGAGTCCCACTTAGGTGTGTATATAACCAATACGTTTTGTTTAGGACAAATGATGGCCCAATAAGGTGTGTTTAGGGGCAATGAGGGTTAGTTGGGACCAATGAGTCTCAATAATGTGTGTATATAACCAATACGTTGTGTTTACGACCAATTACGGCCCAATAAGGTGTGTTTAGTTGGGACTAATGAGTCCCACTAAGGTGTGTATATAACCAATAAGTTATGTTTAGGACCAATGATGGCCCAATAAGGTGTGTTTAGTTGGGACTAATGATTCCCACTAAGGTTTGTATATAACCAATAAGTTGTGTTTAGGATCAATGATGGCACAATAACGTGTGTTTAGTAGGGCAATGAGGGTCGGTTGGGACCAATAAGTCCTAGTAAGGTGTGTATATAACCAATAAGTTGTGGTTAGGACCAATGATGGCCCAATAATGTGTGTTTAAGGGTAATGAGGGTCAGTTGGGACCAGTGAGTCCCAATAAGCTGTGTATATAACCAATAAGTTGTGTTTACAACCAATTATGGCCCAATAATGTGTGTTTAGTTGGGACCAATGAGTCCCACTAATGTGTGTATATAACCAATACGTTGTGTTTAGAACCAATGATGGCACAATAAAGTGTGTTTAGGGACAATGAGGGTCAGTTGGCACCAATGAGTCCTAATAAGGTGTGTATATAACCAATAAGTTGTGTTTACGACCAATTATGGCCCAATATGGTGTGTTTAGTTGGGACTAATGAGTCCCACTAAGGTGTGTATATAACCAATAAGTTATGTTTAGGACCAATGATGGCCCAATAAGGTGTGTTTGGTTGGGACTAATGATTCCCACTAAGGTGTGTATATAACCAATAAGTTGTGTTTAGGCCCCATGATGGCCCAATAAGGTGTGTTTGGGACCAATAAGTCTAGTAAGGTGTGTATATAACCAATAAGTTGTGTTTAGGACCAAAGATGGCCCAATAATGTGTGTTTAAGGGTAATGAGGGTCAGTTGGGACCAGTGAGTCCCAATAAGCTGTGTATATAACCAATAAGTTGTGTTTACAACCAATTATGGCCCAATAAGGTGTGTTTAGTTGGGACCAATGAGTCCCACTAATGTGTGTATATAACCAATACGTTGTGTTTAGAACCAATGATGGCACAATAAAGTGTGTTTAGGGACAATGAGGGTCAGTTGGCACCAATGAGTCCTAATAAGGTGTGTATATAACCAATAAGTTGTGTTTACGACCTATTATGGCCCAATATGGTGTGTTTAGTTGGGACTAATGAGTCCCACTAAGTTGTGTTTATAACCAATAAGTTATGTTTAGGACCAATGATGGCCCAATAAGGTGTGTTTAGTAGGGCAATGAGGGTCGGTTAGGACCAATAAGTCCTAGTAATATGTGTATATAGCCAATGAGTTGTGTTTAGGACCAATGATGGCCCAATAAGGTGTGTTTAGTTGGGACTAATGATTCCCACTAAGGTGTGTATATAAGCAATAAGTTGTGTTTAGGACCAATGATGGCCCAATAAGGTGTGTTTAGTAGGGCAATGAGGGTCGGTTGGGACCAATAAGTCCTAGTAAGGTGTGTATATAACCAATAAGTTGTGTTTAGGACCAATGATGGCCCAATAATGTGTGTTTAAGGGTAACGAGGGTCAGTTGGGACCAGTGAGTCCCAATAAGCTGTGTATATAACCAATAAGTTGTGTTTACAACCAATTATGGCCCAATAAGGTGTGTTTAGTTGGGACCAATGAGTCCCACTAATGTGTGTATATAACCTATATGTTGTGTTTAGGACCAATGATGGCACAATAAAGTGTCTTTAGGGACAATGAGGGTCAGTTGGGACCAATGAGTCATAATAAGTTGTGTATATAACCAATAAGTTGTGTTTACGAACAATTATGGCCCAATAAGGTGTGTTTAGTTGGGACCAATGAGTCCCACTAAGGTGTGTATATAGCCAATACATTTTGTTTAGGACCAATGAGTCCCACTAATGTGTGTATATAACCAATATGTTGTGTTTAGGACCAATGATGGCACAATAAAGTGTGTTTCGAGACAATGAGGGTCAGCTGGGACCAATGAGTCCTAATAAGGTGTGTATATAACCAATAAGTTGTGTTTATGACCAATGGTGGCCTAATAAGGTGTGTTTAGTTGGGACCAATGAGTCCCACTAAGGTGTGTATATAACCAATAAGTTGTGTTTAGGACTAATGATGGCCCAATAAGGTGTGTTTAGTAGGGCAATGAGGGTCGGCTGGGACCAATAAGTCCTAGTAAGTTGTGTATATAACCAATAAGTTGTGTTTAGGACCAATGATGGCCTAATAATGTGTGTTTAAGGGCAATGAGGGTCAGTTGGGACCAATGAGTCTCAATAAAGTGTGTATATAACCAATAAGTTGTGTTTACGACCAACTATGGCCCAATATGGTGTGTTTAGTTGGGACTAACGAGTCCCACTAAGGTGTGTATATAACCAATAAGTTATGTCTAGGACCAATGATGGCCCAATAAGGGGTGTTTAGTAGGGCAATGAGGGTCGGTTAAGACCAATAATTCCTAGTATGGTGTGTATATAACCAATAAGTTGTGTTTAGGACCAATGATGGCCCAATAAGGTGGGTTTAGTAGGGCAATGAGGGTCGGTTGGGACCAATAAGTCCTATTAAGGTGTGTATATAACCAATAAGTTGTGTTTAGGACCAATGATGGCCCAAAAAGGTGTGTTTAGTTGGGACTAATGATTCCTACTAAGGTATGTATATAACCAATAAATTGTGTTTAGGACCAATGATGGCCCAATAAGGTGTGTTTAGTAGGGCAATGAGGGTCGGTTGGGACCAATAAGTCCTAGTAAGGTGTGTATATAACCAATAAGTTGTGTTATGGACCAATGATGCCCAATAATGTGTGTTTAAGGGTAATGAGGGTCAGTTGGGACCAGTGAGTCCCAATAAGCTGTGTATATAACCAATAAGTTGTGTTTACAACCAATTATGGCCCAATAATGTGTGTTTAGTTGGGACCAATGAGTCCCACTAATGTGTGTATATAACCAATACGTTGTGTTTAGAACCAATGACGGCACAATAAAGTGTGTTTAGGGACAATGAGGGTCAGTTGACACCAATGAGTCCTAATATGGTGTGTATATAACCAATAAGTTTTGTTTACGACCAATTATGGCCCAATATGGTGTGTTTAGTTGGGACTAATGAGTCCCACTAAGGTGTGTATATAACTAATAAGTTATGTTTAGGACCAATGATGGCCCAATAAGGTGTGTTTGGTTGGGACTAATGATTCCCACTAAGGTGTGTATATAACCAATAAGTTGTGTTTAGGCCCCATGATGGCCCAATAAGGTGTGTTTGGGACCAATAAGTCTAGTAAGGTGTGTATATAACCAATAAGTTGTGTTTAGGACCAAAGATGGCCCAATAATGTGTGTTTAAGGGTAATGAGGGTCAGTTGGGACCAGTGAGTCCCAATAAGCTGTGTATATAACCAATAAGTTGTGTTTACAACCAATTATGGCCCAATAAGGTGTGTTTAGTTGGGACCAATGAGTCCCACTAATGTGTGTATATAACCAGTACGTTGTGTTTAGAACCAATGATGGCACAATAAAGTGTGTTTAGGGACAATGAGGGTCAGTTGGCACCAATGAGTCCTAATAAGGTGTGTATATAACCAATAAGTTGTGTTTACGACCTATTATGGCCCAATATGGTGTGTTTAGTTGGGTCTAATGAGTCCCACTAAGTTGTGTTTATAACCAATAAGTTATGTTTAGGACCAATGATGGCCCAATAAGGTGTGTTTAGTAGGGCAATGAGGGTCGGTTAGGACCAATAAGTCCTAGTAATATGTGTATATAGCCAATGAGTTGTGTTTAGGACCAATGATGGCCCAATAAGGTGTGTTTAGTTGGGACTAATGATTCCCACTAAGGTGTGTATATAAGCAATAAGTTGTGTTTAGGACCTATGATGGCCCAATAAGGTGTGTTTAGTAGGGCAATGAGGGTCGGTTGGGACGAATAAGTCCTAGTAAGGTGTGTATATAACCAATAAGTTGTGTTTAGGACCAATGATGGCCCAATAATGTGTGTTTAAGGGTAACGAGGGTCAGTTGGGACCAGTGAGTCCCAATAAGCTGTGTATATAACCAATAAGTTGTGTTTACAACCAATTATGGCCCAATAAGGTGTGTTTAGTTGGGACCAATGAGTCCCACTAATGTGTGTATATAACCTATATGTTGTGTTTAGGACCAATGATGGCACAATAAAGTGTCTTTAGGGACAATGAGGGTCAGTTGGGACCAATGAGTCATAATAAGTTGTGTATATAACCAATAAGTTGTGTTTACGAACAATTATGGCCCAATAAGGTGTGTTTAGTTGGGACCAATGAGTCCCACTAAGGTGTGTATATAGCCAATACATTTTGTTTAGGACCAATGAGTCCCACTAATGTGTGTATATAACCAATATGTTGTGTTTAGGACCAATGATGGCACAATAAAGTGTGTTTCGAGACAATGAGGGTCAGCTGGGACCAATGAATCCTAATAAGGTGTGTATATAACCAATAAGTTGTGTTTATGACCAATGGTGGCCTAATAAGGTGTGTTTAGTTGGGACCAATGAGTCCCACTAAGGTGTGTATATAACCAATAAGTTGTGTTTAGGACTAATGATGGCCCAATAAGGTGTGTTTAGTAGGGCAATGAGGGTCGGCTGGGACCAATAAGTCCTAGTAAGTTGTGTATATAACCAATAAGTTGTGTTTAGGACCAATGATGGCCCAATAATGTGTGTTTAAGGGCAATGAGGGTCAGTTGGGACCAATGAGTCTCAATAAAGTGTGTATATAACCAATAAGTTGTGTTTACGACCAACTATGGCCCAATATGGTGTGTTTAGTTGGGACTAACGAGTCCCACTAAGGTGTGTATATAACCAATAAGTTATGTCTAGGACCAATGATGGCCCAATAAGGGGTGTTTAGTAGGGCAATGAGGGTCGGTTAAGACCAATAATTCCTAGTATGGTGTGTATATAACCAATAAGTTGTGTTTAGGACCAATGATGGCCCAATAAGGTGGGTTTAGTAGGGCAATGAGGGTCGGTTGGGACCAATAAGTCCTATTAAGGTGTGTATATAACCAATAAGTTGTGTTTAGGACCAATGATGGCCCAAAAAGGTGTGTTTAGTTGGGACTAATGATTCCTACTAAGGTATGTATATAACCAATAAATTGTGTTTAGGACCAATGATGGCCCAATAAGGTGTGTTTAGTAGGGCAATGAGGGTCGGTTGGGACCAATAAGTCCTAGTAAGGTGTGTATATAACCAATAAGTTGTGTTATGGACCAATGATGCCCAATAATGTGTGTTTAAGGGTAATGAGGGTCAGTTGGGACCAGTGAGTCCCAATAAGCTGTGTATATAACCAATAAGTTGTGTTTACAACCAATTATGGCCCAATAATGTGTGTTTAGTTGGGACCAATGAGTCCCACTAATGTGTGTATATAACCAATACGTTGTGTTTAGAACCAATGACGGCACAATAAAGTGTGTTTAGGGACAATGAGGGTCAGTTGACACCAATGAGTCCTAATAAGGTGTGTATATAACCAATAAGTTGTGTTTACGACCAATTATGGCCCAATATGGTGTGTTTAGTTGGGACTAATGAGTCCCACTAAGGTGTGAATATAACCAATAAGTTATGTTTAGGACCAATGATGGCCCAATAAGGTGTGTTTGGTTGGGACTAATGATTCCACTAAGGTGTGTATATAACCAATAAGTTGTGTTTAGGCCCAATGATGGCCCAATAAGGTGTGTTTGGGACAAATAAGTCTAGTAAGGTGTGTATATAACCAATAAGTTGTGTTTAGGACCAATGATGGCCCAATAAGGTGTGTTTAGTTGGGAATAATGATTCCCACTAAGGTGTGTATGTAACCAATAAGTTGTGTTTAGGACCAATGATGGCCTAATAAGGTGTGTTTAGTAAGGCAATGAGGGTCGGTTGGGACCAATAAGTCCTAGTAAGGTGTGTATATAACCAATAAGTTGTGTTTACGACCAATTATGGCCCAATATGGTGTGTTTAGTTGGGACTAATGAGTCCCACTAAGTTGTGTTTATAACCAATAAGTTATGTTTAGGACCAATGATGGCCCAATAAGGTGTGTTTAGTAGGACAATGAGGGTCGGTTAGGACCAATAAGTCCTAGTAATATGTGTATATAACCAATAAGTTGTGTTTAGGACCAATGATGGCCCAATAAGGTGTGTTTAGTTGGGACTAATGATTCCCACTAAGGTGTGTATATAAGCAATAAGTTGTGTTTAGGACCAATGATGGCCCAATAAGGTGTGTTTAGTAGGGCAATGAGGGTCGGTTGGGACCAATAAGTCCTAGTAAGGTGTGTATATAACCAATAAGTTGTGTTTAGGACCAATGATGGCCCAATAATGTGTGTTTAAGGCTAACGAGGGTCAGTTGGGACCAGTGAGTCCCAATAAGCTGTGTATATAACCAATAAGTTGTGTTTACAACCAATTATGGCCCAATAAGGTGTGTTTAGTTGGGACCAATGAGTCCCACTAATGTGTGTATATAACCTATACGTTGTGTTTAGGACCAATGATGGCACAATAAAGTGTCTTTAGGGACAATGAGGGTCAGTTGGGACCAATGAGTCATAATAAGTTGTGTATATAACCAATAAGTTGTGTTTACGAACAATTATGGCCCAATTAGGTGTGTTTAGTTGGGACCAATGAGTCCCACTAAGGTGTGTATATAGCCAATACATTTTGTTTAGGACCAATGAGTCCCACTAATGTGTGTATATAACCAATATGTTGTGTTTAGGACCAATGATGGCACAATAAAGTGTGTTTCGAGACAATGAGGGTCAGCTGGGACCAATGAGTCCTAATAAGGTGTGTATATAACCAATAAGTTGTGTTTATGACCAATGGTGGCCTAATAAGGTGTGTTTAGTTGGGACCAATGAGTCCCACTAAGGTGTGTATATAACCGATACGTTTTGTTTAGGACAAATGATGGCCCAATAAGGTGTGTTTAGGGGCAATGAGGGTTAGTTTGGACCAATGAGTCCCAATAATGTGTGTATATAACCAATACGTTGTGTTTACGACCAATTATGGCCCAATAAGGTGTGTTTAGTTTGGACTAATGAGTCCCAGTAAGGTGTGTATATAACCAATAAGTTGTGTTTAGGACTAATGATGGCCCAATAAGGTGTGTTTAGTAGGGCAATGAGGGTCGGCTGGGACCAATAAGTCCTAGTAAGTTGTGTATATAACCAATAAGTTGTGTTTAGGACCAATGATGGCCTAATAATGTGTGTTTAAGGGCAATGAGGGTCAGTTGGGACCAATGAGTCTCAATAAAGTGTGTATATAACCAATAAGTTGTGTTTACGACCAACTATGGCCCAATATGGTGTGTTTAGTTGGGACTAACGAGTCCCACTAAGGTGTGTATATAACCAATAAGTTATGTCTAAGACCAATGATGGCCCAATAAGGGGTGTTTAGTAGGGCAATGAGGGTCGGTTAAGACCAATAATTCCTAGTATGGTGTGTATATAACCAATAAGTTATGTTTAGGACCAATGATGGCCCAATAAGGTGGGTTTAGTAGGGCAATGAGGGTCGGTTGGGACCAATAAGTCCTATTAAGGTTTGTATATAACCAATAAGTTGTGTTTAGGACCAATGATGGCCCAAAAAGGTGTGTTTAGTTGGGACTAATGATTCCTACTAAGGTATGTATATAACCAATAAATTGTGTTTAGGACCAATGATGGCCCAATAAGGTGTGTTTAGTAGGGCAATGAGGGTCGGTTGGGACCAATAAGTCCTAGTAAGGTGTGTATATAACCAATAAGTTGTGTTATGGACCAATGATTGCCCAATAATGTGTGTTTAAGGGTAATGAGGGTCAGTTGGGACCAGTGAGTCCCAATAAGCTGTGTATATAACCAATAAGTTGTGTTTACAACCAATTATGGCCCAATAATGTGTGTTTAGTTGGGACCAATGAATCCCACTAATGTGTGTATATAACCAATACGTTGTGTTTAGAACCAATGACGGCACAATAAAGTGTGTTTAGGGACAATGAGGGTCAGTTGACACCAATGAGTCCTAATAAGGTGTGTATATAACCAATAAGTTGTGTTTACGACCAATTATGGCCCAATATGGTGTGTTTAGTTGGGACTAATGAGTCCCACTAAGGTGTGAATATAACCAATAAGTTATGTTTAGGACCAATGATGGCCCAATAAGGTGAGTTTGGTTGGGACTAATGATTCCACTAAGGTGTGTATATAACCAATAAGTTGTGTTTAGGCCCAATGATGGCCCAATAAGGTGTGTTTGGGACCAATAAGTCTAGTAAGGTGTGTATATAACCAATAAGTTGTGTTTAGGACCAATGATGGCCCAATAAGGTGTGTTTAGTTGGGACTAATGATTCCCACTAAGGTGTGTATGTAACCAATAAGTTGTGTTTAGGACCAATGATGGCCTAATAAGGTGTGTTTAGTAGGGCAATGAGGGTCGGTTGGGACCAATAAGTCCTAGTAAGGTGTGTATATAACCAATAAGTTGTGTTTAGGACCAATGATGGCCCAATAATGTGTGTTTAAGGGTAACGAGGGTCAGTTGGGACCAGTGAGTCCCAATAAGCTGTGTATATAACCAATAAGTTGTGTTTACAACCAATTATGGCCCAATAAGGTGTGTTTAGTTGGGACCAATGAGTCCCACTAATGTGTGTATATAACCAATACTTTGTGTTTAGAACCAATGACGGCACAATAAAGTGTGTTTAGGGACAATGAGGGTCAGTTGGCACCAATGAGTCCTAATAAGGTGTGTATATAACCAATAAGTTGTGTTTACGACCAATTATGGCCCAATATGGTGTGTTTAGTTGGGACTAATGAGTCCCACTAAGGTGTGAATATAACCAATAAGTTATGTTTAGGACCAATGATGTGGGACTAATGATTCCACTAAGGTGTGTATATAACCAATAAGTTGTGTTTAGGCCCAATGATGGCCCAATAAGGTGTGTTTGGGACCAATAAGTCTAGTAAGGTGTGTATATAACCAATAAGTTGTGTTTAGGACCAATGATGGCCCAATAAGGTGTGTTTAGTTGGGACTAATGATTCCCACTAAGGTGTGTATGTAACCAATAAGTTGTGTTTAGGACCAATGATGGCCTAATAAGGTGTGTTTAGTAGGGCAATGAGGGTAGGTTGGGACCAATAAGTCCTAGTAAGGTGTGTATATAACCAATAAGTTGTGTTTAGGACCAATGATGGCCCAATAATGTGTGTTTAAGGGTAACGAGGGTCAGTTGGGACCAGTGAGTCCCAATAAGCTGTGTATATAACCAATAAGTTGTGTTTACAACCAATTATGGCCCAATAAGGTGTGTTTAGTTGGTTCCAATGAGTCCCACTAATGTGTGTATATAACCTATACGTTGTGTTTAGGACCAATGATGGCATAATAAAGTGTCTTTAGGGACAATGAGGGTCAGTTGGGACCAATGAGTCATAATAAGTTGTGTATATAACCAATAAGTTGTGTTTACGAACAATTATGGCCCAATAAGGTGTGTTTAGTTGGGACCAATGAGTCCCACTAAGGTGTGTATATAACCAATACGTTTTGTTTAGGACCAATGATGGCATAATAAGGTGTGTTTGGTTGGGACTAATGATTCCCACTAAGGTGTGTATATAACCAATAAGTTGTGTTTAGGCCCAATGATGGCCCAATAAGGTGTGTTTGGGACCAATAAGTCTAGTAAGGTGTGTATATAACCAATAAGTTGTGTTTAGGACCAATGATGGCCCAATAATGTGTGTTTAAGGGTAATGAGGGTCAGTTGGGACCAGTGAGTCCCAATAAGCTGTGTATATAACCAATAAGTTGTGTTTACAACTAATTATGGCCCAATAAGGTGTGTTTAGTTGGGACCAATGAGTCCCACTAATGTGTGTATATAACCAATACGTTGTGTTTAGAACCAATGATGGCACAATAAAGTGTGTTTAGGGACAATGAGGGTCAGTTGGCACCAATGAGTCCTAATAAGGTGTGTATATAACCAATAAGTTGTGTTTACGACCAATTACGGCCCAATATGGTGTGTTTAGTTGGGACTAATGAGTCCCACTAAGTTGTGTATATAACCAATAAGTTATGTTTAGGACCAATGATGGCCCAATAAGGTGTGTTTAGTAGGGCAATGAGGGTCGGTTAGGACCAATAAGTCCTAGTAATATGTGTATATAACCAATAAGTTGTGTTTAGGACCAATGATGGCCCAATAAGGTGTGTTTAGTTGGGACTAATGATTCCCACTAAGGTGTGTATATAACCAATAAGTTGTGTTTAGGACCAATGATGGCCCAATAAGGTGTTTTTAGTAGGGCAATGAGGGTCGGTTGGGACCAATAAGTCCTAGTAAGGTGTGTATATAACAAATAAGTTGTGTTTAGGACCAACGATGGCCCAATAATGTGTGTTTAAGGGTAACGAGGCTCAGTTGGGACCAGTGAGTCCCAATAAGCTGTGTATATAACCAATAAGTTGTGTTTACCACCAATTATGGCCCAATAAGGTGTGTTTAGTTGGGACCAATGAGTCCCACTAAGGTGTGTATATAACCTATACGTTGTGTTTAGGACCAATGATGGCACAATAAAGTGTCTTTAGGGACAATGAGGGTCAGTTGGGACCAATGAGTCATAATAAGTTGTGTATATAACCAATAAGTTGTGTTTACGAACAATTATGGCCCAATAAGGTGTGTTTAGTTGGGACCAATGAGTCCCACTAAGGTGTGTATATAACCAATACGTTTTGTTTAGGACCAATGAGTCCCACTAATGTGTGTATATAACCAATATGTTGTGTTTAGGACCAATGATGGCACAATAAAGTGTGTTTCGAGACAATGAGGGTCAGCTGGGACCAATGAGTCCTAATAAGGTGTGTATATAACCAATAAGTTGTGTTTATGACCAATGGTGGCCTAATAAGGTGTGTTTAGTTGGGACCAATGAGTCCCACTAAGGTGTGTATATAACCGATACGTTTTGTTTAGGACAAATGATGGCCCAATAAGGTGTGTTTAGGGGAAATGAGGGTTAGTTTGGACCAATGAGTCCCAATAATATGTGTATATAACCAATACGTTGTGTTTACGACCAATTATGGCCCAATAAGGTGTGTTTAGTTGGGACTAATGAGTCCCACTAAGGTGTGTATATAACCAATAAGTTGTGTTTAGGACTAATGATGGCCCAATAAGGTGTGTTTAGTGGGGCAATGAGGGTCGGTTGGGACCAATAAGTCCTAGTAAGTTGTGTATATAACCAATAAGTTGTGTTTAGGACCAATGATGGCCCAATAAGGTGTGTTTAGTAGGGCAATGAGGGTCGGTTAGGACCAATAAGTCCTAGTAATATGTGTATATAGCCAATGAGTTGTGTTTAGGACCAATGATGGCCCAATAAGGTGTGTTTAGTTGGGACTAATGATTCCCACTAAGGTGTGTATATAACCAATAAGTTGTGTTTAGGACCAATGATGGCCCAATAAGGTGTTTTTAGTAGGGCAATGAGGGTCGGTTGGGACCAATAAGTCCTAGTAAGGTGTGTATATAACCAATAAGTTGTGTTTAGGACCAACGATGGCCCAATAATGTGTGTTTAAGGGTAACGAGGCTCAGTTGGGACCAGTGAGTCCCAATAAGCTGTGTATATAACCAATAAGTTGTGTTTACCACCAATTATGGCCCAATAAGGTGTGTTTAGTTGGGACCAATGAGTCCCACTAAGGTGTGTATATAACCTATACGTTGTGTTTAGGACCAATGATGGCACAATAAAGTGTCTTTAGGGACAATGAGGGTCAGTTGGGACCAATGAGTCATAATAAGTTGTGTATATAACCAATAAGTTGTGTTTACGAACAATTATGGCCCAATAAGGTGTGTTTAGTTGGGACCAATGAGTCCCACTAAGGTGTGTATATAACCAATACGTTTTGTTTAGGACCAATGAGTCCCACTAATGTGTGTATATAACCAATATGTTGTGTTTAGGACCAATGATGGCACAATAAAGTGTGTTTCGAGACAATGAGGGTCAGCTGGGACCAATGAGTCCTAATAAGGTGTGTATATAACCAATAAGTTGTGTTTATGACCAATGGTGGCCTAATAAGGTGTGTTTAGTTGGGACCAATGAGTCCCACTAAGGTGTGTATATAACCGATACGTTTTGTTTAGGACAAATGATGGCCCAATAAGGTGTGTTTAGGGGAAATGAGGGTTAGTTTGGACCAATGAGTCCCAATAATATGTGTATATAACCAATACGTTGTGTTTACGACCAATTATGGCCCAATAAGGTGTGTTTAGTTGGGACTAATGAGTCCCACTAAGGTGTGTATATAACCAATAAGTTGTGTTTAGGACTAATGATGGCCCAATAAGGTGTGTTTAGTGGGGCAATGAGGGTCGGTTGGGACCAATAAGTCCTAGTAAGTTGTGTATATAACCAATAAGTTGTGTTTAGGACCAATGATGGCCCAATAAGGTGTGTTTAGTAGGGCAATGAGGGTCGGTTAGGACCAATAAGTCCTAGTAATATGTGTATATAGCCAATGAGTTGTGTTTAGGACCAATGATGGCCCAATAAGGTGTGTTTAGTTGGGACTAATGATTCCCACTAAGGTGTGTATATAACCAATAAGTTGTGTTTAGGACCAATGATGGCCCAATAAGGTGTTTTTAGTAGGGCAATGAGGGTCGGTTGGGACCAATAAGTCCTAGTAAGGTGTGTATATAACCATAAGTTGTGTTTAGGACCAACGATGGCCCAATAATGTGTGTTTAAGGGTAACGAGGGTCAGTTGGGACCAGTGAGTCCCAATAAGCTGTGTATATAACCAATAAGTTGTGTTTACCACCAATTATGGCCCAATAAGATGTGTTTAGTTGGGACCAATGAGTCCCACTAATGTGTGTATATAACCTATACGTTGTGTTTAGGACCAATGATGGCACAATAAAGTGTCTTTAGGGACAATGAGGGTCAGTTGGGACCAATGAGTCATAATAAGTTGTGTATATAACCAATAAGTTGTGTTTACGAACAATTATGGCCCAATAAGGTGTGTTTAGTTGGGACCAATGAGTCCCACTAAGGTGTGTATATAACCAATACGTTTTGTTTAGGACCAATGAGTCCCACTAATGTGTGTATATAACCAATATGTTGTGTTTAGGACCAACGATGGCCCAATAATGTGTGTTTAAGGGTAACGAGGGTCAGTTGGGACCAGTGAGTCCCAATAAGCTGTGTATATAACCAATAAGTTGTGTTTACCACCAATTATGGCCCAATAAGGTGTGTTTAGTTGGGACCAATGAGTCCCACTAAGGTGTGTATATAACCTATACGTTGTGTTTAGGACCAATGATGGCACAATAAAGTGTCTTTAGGGACAATGAGGGTCAGTTGGGACCAATGAGTCATAATAAGTTGTGTATATAACCAATAAGTTGTGTTTACGAACAATTATGGCCCAATAAGGTGTGTTTAGTTGGGACCAATGAGTCCCACTAAGGTGTGTATATAACCAATACGTTTTGTTTAGGACCAATGAGTCCCACTAATGTGTGTATATAACCAATATGTTGTGTTTAGGACCAATGATGGCACAATAAAGTGTGTTTCGAGACAATGAGGGTCAGCTGGGACCAATGAGTCCTAATAAGGTGTGTATATAACCAATAAGTTGTGTTTATGACCAATGGTGGCCTAATAAGGTGTGTTTAGTTTGGACCAATGAGTCCCACTAAGGTGTGTATATAACCGATACGTTTTGTTTAGGACAAATGATGGCCCAATAAGGTGTATTTAGGGGAAATGAGGGTTAGTTTGGACCAATGAGTCCCAATAATATGTGTATATAACCAATACGTTGTGTTTACGACCAATTATGGCCCAATAAGGTGTGTTTAGTTGGGACTAATGAGTCCCACTAAGGTGTGTATATAACCAATAAGTTGTGTTTAGGACTAATGATGGCCCAATAAGGTGTGTTTAGTGGGGCAATGAGGGTCGGTTGGGACCAATAAGTCCTAGTAAGTTGTGTATATAACCAATAAGTTGTGTTTAGGACCAATGATGGCCCAATAAGGTGTGTTTAGTAGGGCAATGAGGGTCGGTTAGGACCAATAAGTCCTAGTAATATGTGTATATAGCCAATGAGTTGTGTTTAGGACCAATGATGGCCCAATAAGGTGTGTTTAGTTGGGACTAATGATTCCCACTAAGGTGTGTATATAACCAATAAGTTGTGTTTAGGACCAATGATGGCCCAATAAGGTGTTTTTAGTAGGGCAATGAGGGTCGGTTGGGACCAATAAGTCCTAGTAAGGTGTGTATATAACCAATAAGTTGTGTTTAGGACCAATGATGGCCCAATAAGGTGTGTTTAGTAGGGCAATGAGGGTCGGTTGGGACCAATAAGTCCTAGTAAAGTGTGTATATAACCAATAAGTTGTGTTTAGGACCAATGATGGCCCAAAAAGGTGTGTTTAGTTGGGACTATTGATTCCTACTAAGGTATGTATATAACCAATAAATTGTGTTTAGGACCAATGATGGCCCAATAAGGTGTGTTTAGTAGGGCAATGAGGGTCGGTTGGGACCAATAAGTCTTAGTAAGGTGTGTATATAACCAATAAGTTGTGTTTAGGACCAATGATGGCCCAATAATGTGTGTTTAAGGGTAATGAGGGTCAGTTGGGACCAGTGAGTCCCAGTAAGCTATGTGTATAACCAATAAGTTGTGTTTACAACCAATTATGGCCCAATAATGTGTGTTTAGTTGGGACCAATGAGTCCCACTAATGTGTGTATATAACCAATACGTTGTGTTTAGAACCAATGATGGCACAATAAAGTGTGTTTAGGGACAATGAGGGTCAGTTGGCACCAATGAGTCCTAATAAGGTGTGTATATAACCAATAAGTTGTGTTTACGACCAATTATGGCCCAATATGGTGTGTTTAGTTGGGACTAATGAGTCCCACTAAGGTGTGTATATAACCAATAAGTTATGTTTAGGACCAATGATGGCCCAATAAGGTGTGTTTGGTTGGGACTAATGATTCCTACTAAGGTGTGTATATAACCAATAAGTTGTGTTTAGGCCCAATGATGGCCCAATAAGGTGTGTTTGGGACCAATAAGTCTAGTAAGGTGTGTATATAACCAATAAGTTGTGTTTAGGACCAATGATGGCCCAATAAGGTGTGTTTAGTAGGGCAATGAGGGTCGGTTAGGACCAATAAGTCCTAGTAATATGTGTATATAACCAATAAGTTGTGTTTAGGACCAATGATGGCCCAATAAGGTGTGTTTAGTTGGGACCAATGAGTCCCACTAATGTGTGTATATAACCTATACGTTGTGTTTAGGACCAATGATGGCACAATAAAGTGTCTTTAGGGACAATGAGGGTCAGTTGGGACCAATGAGTCATAATAAGTTGTGTATATAACCAATAAGTTGTGTTTACGAACAATTATGGCCCAATAAGGTGTGTTTAGTTGGGACCAATGAGTCCCACTAAGGTGTGTATATAACCAATACGTTTTGTTTAGGACCAATGAGTCCCACTAATGTGTGTATATAACCAATATGTTGTGTTTAGGACCAACGATGGCCCAATAATGTGTGTTTAAGGGTAACGAGGGTCAGTTGGGACCAGTGAGTCCCAATAAGTTGTGTATATAACCAATAAGTTGTGTTTACCACCAATTATGGCCCAATAAGGTGTGTTTAGTTGGGACCAATGAGTCCCACTAAGGTGTGTATATAACCTATACGTTGTGTTTAGGACCAATGATGGCACAATAAAGTGTCTTTAGGGACAATGAGGGTCAGTTGGGACCAATGAGTCATAATAAGTTGTGTATATAACCAATAAGTTGTGTTTACGAACAATTATGGCCCAATAAGGTGTGTTTAGTTGGGACCAATGAGTCCCACTAAGGTGTGTATATAACCAATACGTTTTGTTTAGGACCAATGAGTCCCACTAATGTGTGTATATAACCAATATGTTGTGTTTAGGACCAATGATGGCACAATAAAGTGTGTTTCGAGACAATGAGGGTCAGCTGGGACCAATGAGTCCTAATAAGGTGTGTATATAACCAATAAGTTGTGTTTATGACCAATGGTGGCCTAATAAGGTGTGTTTAGTTTGGACCAATGAGTCCCACTAAGGTGTGTATATAACCGATACGTTTTGTTTAGGACAAATGATGGCCCAATAAGGTGTGTTTAGGGGAAATGAGGGTTAGTTTGGACCAATGAGTCCCAATAATATGTGTATATAACCAATACGTTGTGTTTACGACCAATTATGGCCCAATAAGGTGTGTTTAGTTGGGACTAATGAGTCCCACTAAGGTGTGTATATAACCAATAAGTTGTGTTTAGGACTAATGATGGCCCAATAAGGTGTGTTTAGTGGGGCAATGAGGGTCGGTTGGGACCAATAAGTCCTAGTAAGTTGTGTATATAACCAATAAGTTGTGTTTAGGACCAATGATGGCCCAATAAGGTGTGTTTAGTAGGGCAATGAGGGTCGGTTAGGACCAATAAGTCCTAGTAATATGTGTATATAGCCAATGAGTTGTGTTTAGGACCAATGATGGCCCAATAAGGTGTGTTTAGTTGGGACTAATGATTCCCACTAAGGTGTGTATATAACCAATAAGTTGTGTTTAGGACCAATGATGGCCCAATAAGGTGTTTTTAGTAGGGCAATGAGGGTCGGTTGGGACCAATAAGTCCTAGTAAGGTGTGTATATAACCAATAAGTTGTGTTTAGGACCAATGATGGCCCAATAAGGTGTGTTTAGTAGGGCAATGAGGGTCGGTTGGGACCAATAAGTCCTAGTAAAGTGTGTATATAACCAATAAGTTGTGTTTAGGACCAATGATGGCCCAAAAAGGTGTGTTTAGTTGGGACTATTGATTCCTACTAAGGTATGTATATAACCAATAAATTGTGTTTAGGACCAATGATGGCCCAATAAGGTGTGTTTAGTAGGGCAATGAGGGTCGGTTGGGACCAATAAGTCCTAGTAAGGTGTGTATATAACCAATAAGTTGTGTTTAGGACCAATGATGGCCCAATAATGTGTGTTTAAGGGTAATGAGGGTCAGTTGGGACCAGTGAGTCCCAGTAAGCTATGTGTATAACCAATAAGTTGTGTTTACAACCAATTATGGCCCAATAATGTGTGTTTAGTTGGGACCAATGAGTCTCACTAATGTGTGTATATAACCAATACGTTGTGTTTAGAACCAATGATGGCACAATAAAGTGTGTTTAGGGACAATGAGGGTCAGTTGGCACCAATGAGTCCTAATAAGGTGTGTATATAACCAATAAGTTGTGTTTACGACCAATTATGGCCCAATATGGTGTGTTTAGTTGGGACTAATGAGTCCCACTAAGGTGTGTATATAACCAATAAGTTATGTTTAGGACCAATGATGGCCCAATAAGGTGTGTTTGGTTGGGACTAATGATTCCTACTAAGGTGTGTATATAACCAATAAGTTGTGTTTAGGCCCAATGATGGCCCAATAAGGTGTGTTTGGGACCAATAAGTCTAGTAAGGTGTGTATATAACCAATAAGTTGTGTTTAGGACCAATGATGGCCCAATAAGGTGTGTTTAGTAGGGCAATGAGGGTCGGTTAGGACCAATAAGTCCTAGTAATATGTGTATATAACCAATAAGTTGTGTTTAGGACCAATGATGGCCCAATAAGGTGTGTTTAGTTGGAACTAATGATTCCCACTAAGGTGTGTATTCAACCAATAAGTTGTGTTTAGGACCAATGATGGCCCAATAAGGTGTTTTTAGTAGGGCAATGAGGGTCGGTTGGGACCAATAAGTCCTAGTAAGGTGTGTATATAACCAATAAGTTGTGTTTAGGACCAACGATGGCCCAATAATGTGTGTTTAAGGGTAACGGGGGTCAGTTGGGACCAGTGAGTCCCAATAAGCTGTGTATATAACCAATAAGTTGTGTTTACAACCAATTATGGCCCAATAAGGTGTGTTTAGTTGGGACCAATGAGTCCCACTAATGTGTGTATATAACCTATACGTTGTGTTTAGGACCAATGATGGCACAATAAAGTGTCTTTAGGGATAATGAGGGTCAGTTGGGACCAATGAGTCATAATAAGTTGTGTATATAACCAATAAGTTGTGTTTACGAACAATTATGGCCCAATAAGGTGTGTTTAGTTGGGAACAATGAGTCCCACTAAGGTGTGTATATAACCAATACGTTTTGTTTAGGACCAATGAGTCCCACTAATGTGTGTATATAACCAATATGTTGTGTTTAGGACCAATGATGGCACAATAAAGTGTGTTTCGAGACAATGAGGGTTAGCTGGGACCAATGAGTCCTAATAAGGTGTGTATATAACCAATAAGTTGTGTTTATGACCAATGATGGGCTAATAAGGTGTGTTTAGTTGGGACCAATGAGTCCCACTAAGGTGTGTATATAACCGATACGTTTTGTTTAGGACAAATGATGGCCCAATAAGGTGTGTTTAGGGGCAATGAGGGTTAGTTTGGACCAATGAGTCCCAATAATGTGTGTATATAACCAATACGTTGTGTTTACGACCAATTATGGCCCAATAAGGTGTGTTTAGTTGGGACTAATGAGTCCCACTAAGGTGTGTATATAACCAATAAGTTGTGTTTAGGACCAATGATGGCCCAATAAGGTGTGTTTAGTAGGGCAATGAGGGTCGGTTGGGACCAATAAGTACTAGTAAGTTGTGTATATAACCAATAAGTTGTGTTTAGGACCAATGATGGCCCAATAATGTGTGTTTAAGTGCAATGAGGGTCAGTTGGGACCAATGAGTCTCAATAAAGTGTGTATATAACCAATAAGTTGTGTTTACGACCAATTATGGCCCAATATGGTGTGTTTAGTTGGGACTAATGAGTCCCACTAAGGTGTGTATATAACCGATAAGTTATGTCTAGGACCAATGATGGCCCAATAAGGTGTGTTTAGTAGGGCAATGAGGGTCGGTTAGGACCAATAAGTCCTAGTAAGGTGTGTATATAACCAATAAGTTGTGTTTAGGACCAATGATGGCCCAATAAGGTGTGTTTAGTAGGGCAATGAGGGTCGGTTGGGACCAATAAGTCCTAGTAAGGTGTGTATATAACCAATAAGTTATGTTTAGGACCAATGATGGCCCAAAAAGGTGTGTTTAGTTGGGACTAATGATTCCTACTAAGGTATGTATATAACCAATAAATTGTGTTTAGGACCAATGATGGCCCAATAAGGTGTGTTTAGTAGGGCAATGAGGGTCGGTTGGGACCAATAAGTCCTAGAAAGTTGTGTTTACGACCAATTATGGCCCAATAAGGTGTGTTTAGTTGGGACCAATGAGTCCCACTAAGGTGTGTATATAACCAATACGTTTTGTTTAGGACCAATGAGTCCCACTAATGTGTGTATATAACCAATACGTTGTGTTTAGGACCAATGATAGCACAATAAAGCGTGTTTAGGGACAATGAGGGTCAGTTGGGACAATGAGTCATAATAAGTTGTGAATATAACCAATAAGTTGTGTTTACGACCAATTATGGCCCAATAAGGTGTGTTTAGTTGGGACCAATTAGTCCCACTAAGGTGTGTATATAACCAATAAGTTGCGTTTAGGACCAATGATGGCCTAATAAGGTGTGTTTAGTAGGGCAATGAGGGTCGGTTGGGACCAATAAGTCCTAGAAAGTTGTGTATATAACCAATAAGTTGTGTTTAGGACCAATGATGGCCCAATAATGTGTGTTTAAGTGCAATGAGGGTCAGTTGGGACCAATGAGTCTCAATAAAGTGTGTATATAACCAATAAGTTGTGTTTACGACCAATTATGGCCCAATATGGTGTGTTTAGTTGGGACTAATGAGTCCCACTAAGGTGTGTATATAACCAATAAGTTATGTCTAGGACCAATGATGGCCCAATAAGGTGTGTTTAGTAGGGCAATGAGGGTCGGTTAGGACCAATAAGTCCTAGTAAGGTGTGTATATAACCAATAAGTTGTGTTTAGGACCAATGATGGCCCAATAAGGTGTGTTTAGTAGGGCAATGAGGGTCGGTTGGGACCAATAAGTCCTAGTGAGGTGTGTATATAACCAATAAGTTGTGTTTAGGACCAATGATAGCCCAAAAAGGTGTGTTTAGTTGGGACTAATGATTCCTACTAAGGTATGTATATAACCAATAAATTGTGTTTAGGACCAATGATGGCCCAGTAAGGTGTGTATATAACCAATAAGTTGTGTTTAGGACCAATGATGGCCCAATAATGTGTGTTTAAGGGTAATGAGGGTCAGTTGGGACCAGTGAGTCCCAATAAGCTGTGTATATAACCAATAAGTTGTGTTTGCAACCAATTATGGCCCAATAAGGTGTGTTTAGTTGGGACCAATGAGTCCCACTAATGTGTGTATATAACCTATACGTTGTGTTTAGGATCAATGATGGCACAATAAAGTGTCTTTAGGGACAATGAGGGTCAGTTGGGACAAATGAGTCATAATAAGTTGTGTATATAACCAATAAGTTGTGTTTACGAACAATTATGGCCCAATAAGGTGTGTTTAGTTGGGACCAATGAGTCCCACTAAGGTGTGTATATAACCAATACGTTTTGTTTAGGACCAATGAGTCCCACTAATGTGTGTATATAACCAATATGTTGTGTTTAGGACCAATGATGGCACAATAAAGTGTGTTTCGAGACAATGAGGGTCAGCTGGGACCAATGAGTCCTAATAAGGTGTGTATATAACCAATAAGTTGTGTTTATGACCAATGATGGCCTAATAAGGTGTGTTTAGTTGGGACCAATGAGTCCCACTAAGGTGTGAATATAACCGATACGTTTTGTTTAGGACAAATGATGGCCCAATAAGGTGTGTTTAGGGGCAATGAGGGTTAGTTTGGACCAATGAGTCCCAATAATGTGTGTATATAACCAATACGTTGTGTTTACGACCAATTATGGCCCAATAAAGTGTGTTTAGTTGGGACTAATGAGTCCCACTAAGGTGTGTATATAACCAATAAGTTGTGTTTAGGACCAATGATGGCCCAATAAGGTGTGTTTAGTAGGGCAATGAGGGTCGGTTGGGACCAATAAGTCCTAGTAAGGTGTGTATATAACCAATAAGTTGTGTTTAGGACCAATGATGGCCCAATAATGTGTGTTTAAGTGCAATGAGGGTCAGTTGGGACCAATGAGTCTCAATAAAGTGTGTATATAACCAATAAGTTGTGTTTACGACCAATTATGGCCCAATATGGTGTGTTTAGTTGGGACTAACGAGTCCCACTAAGGTGTGTATATAACCAAAAAGTTATGTCTAGGACCAATGATGGCCCAATAAGGGGTGTTTAGTAGGGCAATGAGGGTCGGTTAAGACCAATAAGTCCTAGTACGGTGTGTATATAACCAATAAGTTGTGTTTAGGACCAATGATGGCCCAATAAGGTGTGTTTAGTAGGGCAATGAGGGTCGGTTGGGACCAATAAGTCCTAGTAAGGTGTGTATATAACCAATAAGTTGTGTTTAGGACCAATGATGGTCCAAAAAGGCGTGTTTAGTTGGGACTAATGATTCCTACTAAGGTATGTATATAACCAATAAATTGTGTTTAGGACCAATGATGGCCCAATAAGGTGTGTTTAGTAGGGCAATGAGGGTCGGTTGGGACCAATAAGTCCTAGTAAGGTGTGTATATAACCAATAAGTTATGTTTAGGACGAATGATGGCCCAATAATGTGTGTTTAAGGGTAATGAGGGTCAGTTGGGACCAGTGAGTCCCAATAAGCTGTGTATATAACCAATAAGTTGTGTTTGCAACCAATTATGGCCCAATAAGGTGTGTTTAGTTGGGACCAATGAGTCCCACTAATGTGTGTATATAACCAATACGTTGTGTTTAGGACCAATGATAGCACAATAAAGCGTGTTTAGGGACAATGATGGTCAGTTGGGACCAATGAGTCATAATAAGTTGTATATATAACCAATAAGTTGTGTTTACGAACAATTATGGCCCAATAAGGTGTGTTTAGTTGGGACCAATGAGTCCCACTAAGGTGTGTATATAACCAATACGTTTTGTTTAGGACCAATGAGTCCCACTAATGTGTGTATATAACCAATATGTTGTGTTTAGGACCAATGATGGCACAATAAAGTGTGTTTCGAGACAATGAGGGTCAGCTGGGACCAATGAGTCCTAATAAGGTGTGTATATAACCAATAAGTTGTGTTTATGACCAATGATGGCCTAATAAGGTGTGTTTAGTTGGGACCAATGAGTCCCACTAAGGTGTGAATATAACCGATACGTTTTATTTAGGACAAATGATGGCCCAATAAGGTGTGTTTAGGGGCAATGAGGGTTAGTTTGGACCAATGAGTCCCAATAATGTGTGTATATAACCAATACGTTGTGTTTACGACCAATTATGGCCCAATAAGGTGTGTTTAGTTGGGACTAATGAGTCCCACTAAGGTGTGTATATAACCAATAAGTTGTGTTTAGGACCAATGATGGCCCAATAAGGTGTTTTTAGTAGGGCAATGAGGGTCGGTTGGGACCAATAAGTCCTAGTAAGGTGTGTATATAACCAATAAGTTGTGTTTAGGACCAATGATGGCCCAATAATGTGTGTTTAAGTGCAATGAGGGTCAGTTGGGACCAATGAGTCTCAATAAAGTGTGTATATAACCAATAAGTTGTGTTTACGACCAATTATGGCCCAATATGGTGTGTTTAGTTGGGACTAACGAGTCCCACTAAGGTGTGTATATAACCAAAAAGTTATGTCTAGGACCAATGATGGCCCAATAAGGGGTGTTTAGTAGGGCAATGAGGGTCGGTTAAGACCAATAAGTCCTAGTACGGTGTGTATATAACCAATAAGTTGTGTTTAGGACCAATGATGGCCCAATAAGGTGTGTTTAGTAGGGCAATGAGGGTCGGTTGGGACCAATAAGTCCTAGTAAGGTGTGTATATAACCAATAAGTTGTGTTTAGGACCAATGATGGCCCAAAAAGGCGTGTTTAGTTGGGACTAATGATTCCTACTAAGGTATGTATATAACCAATAAATTGTGTTTAGGACCAATGATGGCCCAATAAGGTGTGTTTAGTAGGGCAATGAGGGTCGGTTGGGACCAATAAGTCTTAGTAAGGTGTGTATATAACCAATAAGTTATGTTTAGGACGAATGATGGCCCAATAATGTGTGTTTAAGGGTAATGAGGGTCAGTTGGGACCAGTGAGTCCCAATAAGCTGTGTATATAACCAATAAGTTGTGTTTGCAACCAATTATGGCCCAATAAGGTGTGTTTAGTTGGGACCAATGAGTCCCACTAATGTGTGTATATAACCAATACGTTGTGTTTAGGACCAATGATAGCACAATAAAGCGTGTTTAGGGACAATGAGGGTCAGTTGGGACCAATGAGTCATAATAAGTTGTGTATATAACCAATAAGTTGTGTTTACGAACAATTATGGCCCAATAAGGTGTGTTTAGTTGGGACCAATGAGTCCCACTAAGGTGTGTATATAACCAATACGTTTTGTTTAGGACCAATGAGTCCCACTAATGTGTGTATATAACCAATATGTTGTGTTTAGGACCAATGATGGCACAATAAAGTGTGTTTCGAGACAATGAGGGTCAGCTGGGACCAATGAGTCCTAATAAGGTGTGTATATAACCAATAAGTTGTGTTTATGACCAATGATGGCCTAATAAGGTGTGTTTAGTTGGGACCAATGAGTCCCACTAAGGTGTGAATATAACCGATACGTTTTGTTTAGGACAAATGATGGCCCAATAAGGTGTGTTTAGGGGCAATGAGGGTTAGTTTGGACCAATGAGTCCCAATAATGTGTGTATATAACCAATACGTTGTGTTTACGACCAATTATGACCCAATAAGGTGTGTTTAGTTGGGACTAATGAGTCCCACTAAGGTGTGTATATAACCAATAAGTTGTGTTTAGGACCAATGATGGCCCAATAAGGTGTGTTTAGTAGGGCAATGAGGGTCGGTTGGGACCAATAAGTCCTAGTAAGGTGTGTATATAACCAATAAGTTGTGTTTAGGACCAATGATGGCCCAATAATGTGTGTTTAAGTGCAATGAGGGTCAGTTGGGACCAATGAGTCTCAATAAAGTGTGTATATAACCAATAAGTTGTGTTTACGACCAATTATGGCCCAATATGGTGTGTTTAGTTGGGACTAACGAGTCCCACTAAGGTGTGTATATAACCAAAACGTTATGTCTAGGACCAATGATGGCCCAATAAGGGGTGTTTAGTAGGGCAATGAGGGTCGGTTAAGACCAATAAGTCCTAGTACGGTGTGTATATAACCAATAAGTTGTGTTTAGGACCAATGATGGCCCAATAAGGTGTGTTTAGTAGGGCAATGAGGGTCGGTTGGGACCAATAAGTCCTAGTAAGGTGTGTATATAACCAATAAGTTGTGTTTAGGACCAATGATGGCCCAAAAAGGCGTGTTTAGTTGGGACTAATGATTCCTACTAAGGTATGTATATAACCAATAAATTGTGTTTAGGACCAATGATGGCCCAATAAGGTGTGTTTAGTAGGGCAATGAGGGTCGGTTGGGACCAATAAGTCCTAGTAAGGTGTGTATATAACCAATAAGTTATGTTTAGGACGAATGATGGCCCAATAATGTGTGTTTAAGGGTAATGAGGGTCAGTTGGGACCAGTGAGTCCCAATAAGCTGTGTATATAACCAATAAGTTGTGTTTCCAACCAATTATGGCCCAATAAGGTGTGTTTAGTTGGGACCAATGAGTCCCACTAATGTGTGTATATAACCAATACGTTGTGTTTAGGACCAATGATAGCACAATAAAGCGTGTTTAGGGACAATGAGGGTCAGTTGGGACCAATGAGTCATAATAAGTTGTGTATATAACCAATAAGTTGTGTTTACGAACAATTATGGCCCAATAAGGTGTGTTTAGTTGGGACCAATGAGTCCCACTAAGGTGTGTATATAACCAATACGTTTTGTTTAGGACCAATGAGTCCCACTAACGTGTGTATATAACCAATATGTTGTGTTTAGGACCAATGATGGCACAATAAAGTGTGTTTCGAGACAATGAGGGTCAGCTGGGACCAATGAGTCCTAATAAGGTGTGTATATAATCAATAAGTTGTGTTTATGACCAATGATGGCCTAATAAGGTGTGTTTAGTTGGGACCAATGAGTCCCACTAAGGTGTGTATATAACCGATACGTTTTGTTTAGGACAAATGATGGCCTAATAAGGTGTGTTTAGGGGCAATGAGGGTTAGTTTGGACCAATGAGTCCCAATAATGTGTGTATATAACCAATACGTTGTGTTTACGACCAATTATGGCCCAATAAGGTGTGTTTAGTTGGGACTAATGAGTCCTACTAAGGTGTGTATATAACCAATAAGTTGTGTTTAGGACCAATGATGGCCCAATATGGTGTGTATAGTAGGGCAATGAGGGTCGGTTGGGACCAATAAGTCCTAGTAAGGTGTGTATATAACCAATAAGTTGTGTTTAGGACCAATGATGGCCCAATAATGTGTGTTTAAGTGCAACGAGGGTCAGTTGGGACCAATGAGTCTCAATAAAGTGTGTATATAACCAATAAGTTGTGTTTACGACCCATTTTGGCCCAATATGGTGTGTTTAGTTGGGACTAACGAGTCCCACTAAGGTGTGTATATAACCAAAAAGTTATGTCTAGGACCAATGATGGCCCAATAAGGGGTGTTTAGTAGGGCAATGAGGGTCGGTTAAGACCAATAAGTCCTAGTACGGTGTGTATATAACCAATAAGTTGTGTTTAAGTCCAATGATGGCCCAATAAGGTGTGTTTAGTAGGGAAATGAGGGTCGGTTGGGACCAATAAGTCCTAGTAAGGTGTGTATATAACCAATAAGTTATGTTTAGGACCAATGATGGCCCAAAAAGGTGTGTTTAGTTGGGACTAATGATTCCTACTAAGGTATGTATATAACCAATAAATTGTGTTTAGGACCAATGATGGCCCAATAAGGTGTGTTTAGTAGGGCAATGAGGGTCGGTTGGGACCAATAAGTCCTAGTAAGGTGTGTATATAACCAATAAGTTATGTTTAGGACCAATGATGGCCCAATAATGTGTGTTTAAGGGTAATGAGGGTCAGTTGGGACCAGTGATTCCCAATAAGCTGTGTATATAACCAATAAGTTGTGTTTGCAACCAATTATGGCCCAATAAGGTGTGTTTAGTTGGGACCAATGAGTCCCACTAATGTGTGTATATAACCAATACGTTGTGTTTAGAACCAATGATGGCACAATAAAGTGTGTTTAGGGACAATGAGGGTCAGTTGGCACCAATGAGTCCTAGAAAGTTGTGTTTACGACCAATTATGGCCCAATAAGGTGTGTTTAGTTGGGACCAATGAGTCCCACTAAGGTGTGTATATAACCAATACGTTTTGTTTAGGACCAATGAGTCCCACTAATGTGTGTATATAACCAATACGTTGTGTTTAGGACCAATGATAGCACAATAAAGCGTGTTTAGGGACAATGAGGGTCAGTTGGGACCAATGAGTCATAATAAGTTGTGAATATAACCAATAAGTTGTGTTTACGACCAATTATGGCCCAATAAGGTGTGTTTAGTTGGGACCAATTAGTCCCACTAAGGTGTGTATATAACCAATAAGTTGTGTTTAGGACCAATGATGGCCTAATAAGGTGTGTTTAGTAGGGCAATGAGGGTCGGTTGGGACCAATAAGTCCTAGAAAGTTGTGTATATAACCAATAAGTTGTGTTTAGGACCAATGATGGCCCAATAATGTGTGTTTAAGTGCAATGAGGGTCAGTTGGGACCAATGAGTCTCAATAAAGTGTGTATATAACCAATAAGTTGTGTTTACGACCAATTATGGCCCAATATGGTGTGTTTAGTTGGGACTAATGAGTCCCACTAAGGTGTGTATATAACCAATAAGTTATGTCTAGGACCAATGATGGCCCAATAAGGTGTGTTTAGTAGGGCAATGAGGGTCGGTTAGGACCAATAAGTCTTAGTAAGGTGTGTATATAACCAATAAGTTGTGTTTAGGACCAATGATGGCCCAATAAGGTGTGTTTAGTAGGGCAATGAGGGTCGGTTGGGACCAATAAGTCCTAGTAAGGTGTGTATATAACCAATAAGTTGTGTTTAGGACCAATGATAGCCCAAAAAGGTGTGTTTAGTTGGGACTAATGATTCCTACTAAGGTATGTATATAACCAATAAATTGTGTTTAGGACCAATGATGGCCCAATAAGGTGTGTTTAGTAGGGCAATGAGGGTCGGTTGGGACCAATAAGTCCTAGTAAGGTGTGTATATAACCAATAAGTTGTGTTTAGGACCAGTGATGGCCCAATAATGTCTGTTTAAGGGTAATGAGGGTCAGTTGGGACCAGTGAGTCCCAATAAGCTGTGTATATAACCAATAAGTTGTGTTTGCAACCAATTATGGCCCAATAAGGTGTGTTTAGTTGGGACCAATGAGTCCCACTAATGTGTGTATATAACCTATACGTTGTGTTTAGGATCAATGATGGCACAATAAAGTGTCTTTAGGGACAATGAGGGTCAGTTGGGACAAATGAGTCATAATAAGTTGTGTATATAACCAATAAGTTGTGTTTACGAACAATTATGGCCCAATAAGGTGTGTTTAGTTGGGACCAATGAGTCCCACTAAGGTGTGTATATAACCAATACGTTTTGTTTAGGACCAATGAGTCCCACTAATGTGTGTATATAACCAATACGTTGTGTTTAGGACCAATGATAGCACAATAAAGCGTGTTTAGGGACAATGAGGGTCAGTTGGGACCAATGAGTCATAATAAGTTGTGAATATAACCAATAAGTTGTGTTTACGACCAATTATGGCCCAATAAGGTGTGTTTAGTTGGGACCAATTAGTCCCACTAAGGTGTGTATATAACCAATAAGTTGTGTTTAGGACCGATGATGGCCTAATAAGGTGTGTTTAGTAGGGCAATGAGGGTCGGTTCGGACCAATAAGTCCTAGAAAGTTGTGTATATAACCAATAAGTTGTGTTTAGGACCAATGATGGCCCAATAATGTGTGTTTAAGTGCAATGAGGGTCAGTTGGGACCAATGAGTCTCAATAAAGTGTGTATATAACCAATAAGTTGTGTTTACGACCAATTATGGCCCAATATGGTGTGTTTAGTTGGGACTAATGAGTCCCACTAAGGTGTGTATATAACCAATAAGTTATGTCTAGGACCAATGATGGCCCAATAAGGTGTGTTTAGTAGGGCAATGAGGGTCGGTTAGGACCAATAAGTCCTAGTAAGGTGTGTATATAACCAATAAGTTGTGTTTAGGACCAATGATGGCCCAATAAGGTGTGTTTAGTAGGGCAATGAGGGTCGGTTGGGACCAATAAGTCCTAGTAAGGTGTGTATATAACCAATAAGTTGTGTTTAGGACCAATGATAGCCCAAAAAGGTGTGTTTAGTTGGGACTAATGATTCCTACTAAGGTATGTATATAACCAATAAATTGTGTTTAGGACCAATGATGGCCCAATAAGGTGTGTTTAGTAGGGCAATGAGGGTCGGTTGGGACCAATAAGTCCTAGTAAGGTGTGTATATAACCAATAAGTTGTGTTTAGGACCAATGATGGCCCAATAATGTCTGTTTAAGGGTAATGAGGGTCAGTTGGGACCAGTGAGTCCCAATAAGCTGTGTATATAACCAATAAGTTGTGTTTGCAACCAATTATGGCCCAATAAGGTGTGTTTAGTTGGGACCAATGAGTCCCACTAATGTGTGTATATAACCTATACGTTGTGTTTAGGATCAATGATGGCACAATAAAGTGTCTTTAGGGACAATGAGGGTCAGTTGGGACAAATGAGTCATAATAAGTTGTGTATATAACCAATAAGTTGTGTTTACGAACAATTATGGCCCAATAAGGTGTGTTTAGTTGGGACCAATGAGTCCCACTAAGGTGTGTATATAACCAATACGTTTTGTTTAGGACCAATGAGTCCCACTAATGTGTGTATATAACCAATACGTTGTGTTTAGGACCAATGATAGCACAATAAAGCGTGTTTAGGGACAATGAGGGTCAGTTGGGACCAATGAGTCATAATAAGTTGTGAATATAACCAATAAGTTGTGTTTACGACCAATTATGGCCCAATAAGGTGTGTTTAGTTGGGACCAATTAGTCCCACTAAGGTGTGTATATAACCAATAAGTTGTGTTTAGGACCAATGATGGCCTAATAAGGTGTGTTTAGTAGGGCAATGAGGGTCGGTTGGGACCAATAAGTCCTAGAAAGTTGTGTATATAACCAATAAGTTGTGTTTAGGACCAATGATGGCCCAATAATGTGTGTTTAAGTGCAATGAGGGTCAGTTGGGACCAATGAGTCTCAATAAAGTGTGTATATAACCAATAAGTTGTGTTTACGACCAATTATGGCCCAATATGGTGTGTTTAGTTGGGACTAATGAGTCCCACTAAGGTGTGTATATAACCAATAAGTTATGTCTAGGACCAATGATGGCCCAATAAGGTGTGTTTAGTAGGGCAATGAGGGTCGGTTAGGACCAATAAGTCCTAGTAAGGTGTGTATATAACCAATAAGTTGTGTTTAGGACCAATGATGGCCCAATAAGGTGTGTTTAGTAGGGCAATGAGGGTCGGTTGGGACCAATAAGTCCTAGTAAGGTGTGTATATAACCAATAAGTTGTGTTTAGGACCAATGATAGCCCAAAAAGGTGTGTTTAGTTGGGACTAATGATTCCTACTAAGGTATGTATATAACCAATAAATTGTGTTTAGGACCAATGATCGCCCAATAAGGTGTGTTTAGTAGGGCAATGAGGGTCGGTTGGGACCAATAAGTCCTAGTAAGGTGTGTATATAACCAATAAGTTGTGTTTAGGACCAATGATGGCCCAATAATGTCTGTTTAAGGGTAATGAGGGTCAGTTGGGACCAGTGAGTCCCAATAAGCTGTGTATATAACCAATAAGTTGTGTTTGCAACCAATTATGGCCCAATAAGGTGTGTTTAGTTGGGACCAATGAGTCCCACTAATGTGTGTATATAACCTATACGTTGTGTTTAGGATCAATGATGGCACAATAAAGTGTCTTTAGGGACAATGAGGGTCAGTTGGGACAAATGAGTCATAATAAGTTGTGTATATAACCAATAAGTTGTGTTTACGAACAATTATGGCCCAATAAGGTGTGTTTAGTTGGGACCAATGAGTCCCACTAAGGTGTGTATATAACCAATACGTTTTGTTTAGGACCAATGAGTCCCACTAATGTGTGTATATAACCAATATGTTGTGTTTAGGACCAATGATAGCACAATAAAGCGTGTTTAGGGACAATGAGGGTCAGTTGGGACCAATGAGTCATAATAAGTTGTGAATATAACCAATAAGTTGTGTTTACGACCAATTATGGCCCAATAAGGTGTGTTTAGTTGGGACCAATTAGTCCCACTAAGGTGTGTATATAACCAATAAGTTGTGTTTAGGACCAATGATGGCCTAATAAGGTGTGTTTAGTAGGGCAATGAGGGTCGGTTGGGACCAATAAGTCCTAGAAAGTTGTGTATATAACCAATAAGTTGTGTTTAGGACCAATGATGGCCCAATAATGTGTGTTTAAGTGCAATGAGGGTCAGTTGGGACCAATGAGTCTCAATAAAGTGTGTATATAACCAATAAGTTGTGTTTACGACCAATTATGGCCCAATATGGTGTGTTTAGTTGGGACTAATGAGTCCCACTAAGGTGTGTATATAACCAATAAGTTATGTCTAGGACCAATGATGGCCCAATAAGGTGTGTTTAGTAGGGCAATGAGGGTCGGTTAGGACCAATAAGTCCTAGTAAGGTGTGTATATAACCAATAAGTTGTGTTTAGGACCAATGATGGCCCAATAAGGTGTGTTTAGTAGGGCAATGAGGGTCGGTTGGGACCAATAAGTCCTAGTAAGTTGTGTATATAACCAATAAGTTGTGTTTAGGACCAATGATAGCCCAAAAAGGTGTGTTTAGTTGGGACTAATGATTCCTACTAAGGTATGTATATAACCAATAAATTGTGTTTAGGACCAATGATGGCCCAATAAGGTGTGTTTAGTAGGGCAATGAGGGTCGGTTGGGACCAATAAGTCCTAGTAAGGTGTGCATATAACCAATAAGTTGTGTTTAGGACCAATGATGGCCCAATAATGTCTAGTTAAGGGTAATGAGGGTCAGTTGGGACCAGTGAGTCCCAATAAGCTGTGTATATAACCAATAAGTTGTGTTTGCAACCAATTATGGCCCAATAAGGTGTGTTTAGTTGGGACCAATGAGTCCCACTAATGTGTGTATATAACCTATACGTTGTGTTTAGGATCAATGATGGCACAATAAAGTGTCTTTAGGGACAATGAGGGTCAGTTGGGACAAATGAGTCATAATAAGTTGTGTATATAACCAATAAGTTGTGTTTACGAACAATTATGGCCCAATAAGGTGTGTTTAGTTGGGACCAATGAGTCCCACTAAGGTGTGTATATAACCAATACGTTTTGTTTAGGACAATGAGTCCCACTAATGTGTGTATATAACCAATATGTGGTGTTTAGGACCAATGATGGCACAATAAAGTGTTCTTTCGAGACAATGAGGGTCAGCTGGGACCAATGAGTCCTAATAAGGTGTGTATATAACCAATAAGTTGTGTTTATGACCAATGATGGCCTAATAAGGTGTGTTTAGTTGGGACCAATGAGTCCCACTAAGGTGTGTATATAACCGATACGTTTTGTATAGGACAAATGATGGCCCAATAAGGTGTGTTTAGGGGCAATGAGGGTTAGTTTGGACCAATGAGTCCCAATAATGTGTGTATATAACCAATACTTTGTGTTTACGACCAATTATGGCCCAATAAGGTGTGTTTAGTTGGGACTAATGAGTCCCACTAAGGTGTGTATATAACCAATAAGTTGTGTTTAGGACCAATTATGGCCCAATAAGGTGCGTTTAGTTGGGACTAATGAGTCTCACTAAAGTGTGTATATAACCAATAAGTTGTGTTTACGACCAATTATGGCCCAATATGGTGTGTTTAGTTGGGACTAACGAGTCCCACTAAGGTGTGTATATAACCAAAAAGTTATGTCTAGGACCAATGATGGCCCAATAAGGGGTGTTTAGTAGGGCAATGAGGGTCGGTTAAGACCAATAAGTCCTAGTACGGTGTGTATATAACCAATAAGTTGTGTTTAGGACCAATGATGGCCCAATAAGGTGTGTTTAGTAGGGCAATGAGGGTCGGTTGGGACCAATAAGTCCTAGTAAGGTGTGTATATAACCAATAACTTGTGTTTAGGACCAATGATGGCCCAAAAAGGCGTTTATAGTTGGGACTAATGATTCCTACTAAGGTATGTATATAACCAATAAATTGTGTTTAGGACCAATGATGGCCCAATAAGGTGTGTTTAGTAGGGCAATGAGGGTCGGTTGGGACCAATAAGTCCTAGTAAGGTGTGTATATAACCAATAAGTTGTGTTTAGGACCAATGATGGCCCAATAATGTGTGTTTAAGGGTAATGAGGGTCAGTTGGGACCAGTGAGTCCCAATAAGCTGTGTATATAACCAATAAGTTGTGTTTGCAACCAATTATGGCCCAATAAGGTGTGTTTAGTTGGGACCAATGAGTCCCACTAATGTGTGTATATAACCTATACGTTGTGTTTAGGATCAATGATGGCACAATAAAGTGTCTTTAGGGACAATGAGGGTCAGTTGGGACAAATGAGTCATAATAAGTTGTGTATATAACCAATAAGTTGTGTTTACGACCAATTATGGCCCAATAAGGTGTGTTTAGTTGGGACTAATGAGTCCCACTAAGGTGTGTATATAACCAATAAGTTGTGTTTAGGACCAATGATGGCCCAATAAGGTGTGTTTAGTAGGGCAATGAGGGTCGGTTGGGACCAATAAGTCCTAGTAAGGTGTGTATATAACCAATAAGTTGTGTTTAGGACCAATGATGGCCCAATAATGTGTGTTTAAGGGTAATGAGGGTCAGTTGGGACCAGTGAGTCCCAATAAGCTGTGTATATAACCAATAAGTTGTGTTTGCAACCAATTATGGCCCAATAAGGTGTGTTTAGTTGGGACCAATGAGTCCCACTAATGTGTGTATATAACCTATACGTTGTGTTTAGGATCAATGATGGCACAATAAAGTGTCTTTAGGGACAATGAGGGTCAGTTGGGACAAATGAGTCATAATAAGTTGTGTATATAACCAATAAGTTGTGTTTACGACCAATTATGGCCCAATAAGGTGTGTTTAGTTGGGACTAATGAGTCCCACTAAGGTGTGTATATAACCAATAAGTTGTGTTTAGGACCAATGATGGCCCAATAAGGTGTGTTTAGTAGGGCAATGAGGGTCGGTTGGGACCAATAAGTCCTAGTAAGGTGTGTATATAACCAATAAGTTGTGTTTAGGACCAATGATGGCCCAATAATGTGTGTTTAAGGGTAATGAGGGTCAGTTGGGACCAGTGAGTCCCAATAAGCTGTGTATATAGCCAATAAGTTGTGTTTGCAACCAATTATGGCCCAATAAGGTGTGTTTAGTTGGGACCAATGAGTCCCACTAATGTGTGTATATAACCTATACGTTGTGTTTAGGATCAATGATGGCACAATAAAGTGTCTTTAGGGACAATGAGGGTCAGTTGGGACAAATGAGTCATAATAAGTTGTGTATATAACCAATAAGTTGTGTTTACGAACAATTATGGCCCAATAAGGTGTGTTTAGTTGGGACCGATGAGTCCCAGTAAGGTGTGTATATAACCAATACGTTTTGTTTAGGACCAATGAGTCCCACTAATGTGTGTATATAACCAATATGTTGTGTTTAGGACCAATGATGGCACAATAAAGTGTGTTTCGAGACAATGAGGGTCAGCTGGGACCAATGAGTCCTAATAAGGTGTGTATATAACCAATAAGTTGTGTTTATGACCAATGATGGCCTAATAAGGTGTGTTTAGTTGGGACCAATGAGTCCCACTAAGGTGTGTATATAACCGATACGTTTTGTTTAGGACAAATGATGGCCCAATAAGGTGTGTTTAGGGGCAATGAGGGTTAGTTTGGACGAATGAGTCCCAATAATGTGTGTATATAACCAATACGTTGTGTTTACGACCAATTATGGCCCAATAAGGTGTGTTTAGTTGGGACTAATGAGTCCCACTAAGGTGTGTATATAACCAATAAGTTGTGTTTAGGACCAATGATGGCCCAATAAGGTGTGGTTAGTAGGGCAATGAGGGTCGGTTGGGACCAATAAGTCCTAGTAAGGTGTGTATATAACCAATAAGTTGTGTTTAGGACCAATGATGGCCCAATAATGTGTGTTTAAGTGCAATGAGGGTCAGTTGGGACCAATGAGTCTCAATAAAGTGTGTATATAACCAATAAGTTGTGTTTACGACCAATTATGGCCCAATATGGTGTGTTTAGTTGGGACTAACGAGTCCCACTAAGGTGTGTATATAACCAAAAAGTTATGTCTAGGACCAATGATGGCCCAATAAGGGGTGTTTAGTAGGGCAATGAGGGTCGGTTAAGACCAATAATTCCTAGTACGGTGTGTATATAACCAATAAGTTGTGTTTAGGACCAATGATGGCCCAATAAGGTGTGTTTAGTAGGGCAATGAGGGTCGGTTGGGACCAATAAGTCCTAGTAAGGTGTGTATATAACCAATAAGTTTTGTTTAGGAACAATGATGGCCCAAAAAGGCGTGTTTAGTTGGGACTAATGATTCCTACTAAGGTATGTATATAACCAATAAATTGTGTTTAGGACCAATGATGGTCCAATAAGGTGTGTTTAGTAGGGCAATGAGGGTCGGTTTGGACCAATAAGTCCTAGTAAGGTGTGTATATAACCAATAAGTTATGTTTAGTAGGGTAATGAGGGTCAGTTGGGACTAGTGAGTCCCAATAAGCTGTGTATATAACCAATAAGTTGTGTTTGCAACCAATTATGGCCCAATAAGGTGTGTTTAGTTGGGACCAATGAGTCCCACTAATGTGTGTATATAACCAATACGTTGTGTTTAGGACCAATGATAGCACAATAAAGCGTGTTTAGGGACAATGAGGGTCAGTTGGGACCAATGAGTCATAATAAGTTGTGTATATAACCAATAAGTTGTGTTTACGAACAATTATGGCCCAATAAGGTGTGTTTAGTTGGGACCAATGAGTCCCACTAAGGTGTGTATATAACCAATAAGTTATGTTTAGGACCAATGATGGCCCAATAATGTGTGTTTAAGGGTAATGAGGGTCAGTTGGGACCAGTGAGTCCCAATAAGGTGTGTATATAACCAATAAGTTGTGTTTGCAACCAATTATGGCCCAATAAGGTGTGTTTAGTTGGGACCAATGAGTCCCACTAATGTGTGTATATAACCAATACGTTGTGTTTAGGACCAATGATAGCACAATAAAGCGTGTTTAGGGACAATGAGGGTCAGTTGGGACCAATGAGTCATAATAAGTTGTGTATATAACCAATAAATTGTGTTTACGAACAATTATGGCCCAATAAGGTGTGTTTAGTTGGGACCAATGAGTCCCACTAATGTGTGTATATAACCAATATGTTGTGTTTAGGACCAATGATGGCACAATAAAGTGTGTTTCGAGACAATGAGGGTCAGCTGGGACCAATGAGTCCTAATAAGGTGTGTATATAACCAATAAGTTGTGTTTATGACCAATGATGGCCTAATAAGGTGTGTTTAGTTGGGACCAATGAGTCCCACTAAGGTGTGTATATAACCGATACGTTTTGTTTAGGACAAATGATGGCCCAATAAGGTGTGTTTAGGGGCAATGAGGGTTAGTTTGGACCAATGAGTCCCAATAATGTGTGTATATAACCAATACGTTGTGTTTACGACCAATTATGGCCCAATAAGGTGTGTTTAGTTGGGACTAATGAGTCCCACTAAGGTGTGTATATAACCAATAAGTTGTGTTTAGGACCAATGATGGCCCAATAAGGTGTGTTTAGTAGGGCAATGTGGGTTGGTTGGGACCAATAAGTCCTAGTAAGTTGTGTATATAACCAATAAGTTGTGTTTAGGACCAATGATGGCCCAATAATGTGTGTTTAAGGGCAATGAGGGTCAGTTGGGACCAATGAGTCTCAATAAAGTGTGTATATAACCAATAAGTTGTGTTTACGACCAATTATGGCCCAATATGGTGTGTTTAGTTGGGACTAACGAGTCCCACTAAGGTGTGTATATAACCAATAAGTTATGTCTAGGACCAATGATGGCCCAATAAGGGGTGTTTAGTAGGGCAATGAGGGCCGGTTAAGACCAATAAGTCCTAGTAAGGTGTGTATATAACCAATAAGTTGTGTTTAGGACCAATGATATCCCAATAAGGTGTGTTTAGTAGGGCAATGAGGGTCGGTTGGGACCAATAAGTCCTAGTAAGGTGTGTATATAACCAATAAGTTGTGTTTAGGACCAATGATGGCCCAAAAAGGCGTGTTTAGTTGGGACTAATGATTCCTACTAAGGTATGTATATAACCAATAAATTGTGTTTATGACCAATGATGGCCCAATAAGGTGTGTTTAGTAGGGCAATGAGGGTCGGTTGGGACCAATAAGTCCTAGTAAGGTGTGTATATAACCAATAAGTTATGTTTAGGACCAATGATGGCCCAATAATGTGTGTTTAAGGGTAATGAGGGTCAGTTGGGACCAGTGAGTCCCAATAAGCTGTGTATATAACCAATAAGTTGTGTTTGCAACCAATTATGGCCCAATAAGGTGTGTTTAGTTGGGACCAATGAGTCCCACTAATGTGTGTATATAACCAATACGTTGTGTTTAGGACCAATGATAGCACAATAAAGCGTGTTTAGGGACAATGAGGGTCAGTTGGGACCAATGAGTCATAATAAGTTGTGTATATAACCAATAAGTTGTGTTTACGACCAATTATGGCCCAATAAGGTGTGTTTAGTTGGGACCAATTAGTCCCACTAAGGTGTGTATATAAACAATAAGTTGTGTTTAGGACAAATGATGGCCCAATAAGGTGTGTTTAGTAGGGCAATGAGGGTCGGTTGGGACCAATAAGTCCTAGAAAGTTGTGTATATAACCAATAAGTTGTGTTTAGGACCAATGATGGCCCAATAATGTGTGTTTAAGTGCAATGAGGGTCAGTTGGGACCAATGAGTCTCAATAAAGTGTGTATATAACCAATAAGTTGTGTTTACGACCAATTATGGCCCAATATGGTGTGTTTAGTTGGGACTAATGAGTCCCACTAAGGTGTGTATATAACCAATAAGTTATGTCTAGGACCAATGATGGCCCAATAAGGTGTGTTTAGTAGGGCAATGAGGGTCGGATAGGACCAATAAGTCTTAGTAAGGTGTGTATATAACCAATAAGTTGTGTTTAGGACAAATGATAGCCCAATAAGGTGTGTTTAGTAAGGCAATGAGGGTCGGTTGGGACCAATAAGTCCTAGTAAGGTGTGTATATAACCAATAAGTTGTGTTTAGGACCAATGATAGCCCAAAAAGGTGTGTTTAGTTGGGACTAATGATTCCTACTAAGGTATGTATATAACCAATAAATTGTGTTTAGGACCAATGATGGTCCAATAAGGTGTGTTTAGTAGGGCAATGAGGGTCGGTTGGGACCAATATGTCCTAGTAAGGTGTGTATATAACCAATAAGTTGTGTTTAGGACCAATGATGGCCCAATAATGTGTGTTTAAGGGTAATGAGGGTCAGTTGGGACCAGTGAATCCCAATAAGCTGTGTATATAACCAATAAGTTGTATTTGCAACCAATTATGGCCCAATAAGGTGTGTTTAGTTGGGACCAATGAGTCCCACTAATGTGTGTATATAACCAATACGTTGTGTTTAGGACCAATGATAGCACAATAAAGCGTGTTTAGGGACAATGAGGGTTAGTTGGGACCAATGAGTCATAATAAGTTGTGTATATAACCAATAAGTTGTGTTTATGACCAATGATGGCCCAATAAGGTTTGTTTAGTTGGGACCAATGAGTCCCACTAAGGTGTGTATATAACCAATAAGTTATGTTTAGGACCAATGATGGCCCAATAATGTGTGTTTAAGGGTAATGAGGGTCAGTTGGGACCAGTGAGTCCCAATAAGGTGTGTATATAACCAATAAGTTGTGTTTGCAACCAATTATGGCCCAATAAGGTGTGTTTAGTTGGGACCAATGAGTCCCACTAATGTGTGTATATAACCAATACGTTGTGTTTAGGACCAATGATAGCACAATAAAGCGTGTTTAGGGACAATGAGGGTCAGTTGGGACCAATGAGTCATAATAAGTTGTGTATATAACCAATAAATTGTGTTTACGAACAATTATGGCCCAATAAGGTGTGTTTAGTTGGGACCAATGAGTCCCACTAATGTGTGTATATAACCAATATGTTGTGTTTAGGACCAATGATGGCACAATAAAGTGTGTTTCGAGACAATGAGGGTCAGCTGGGACCAATGAGTCCTAATAAGGTGTGTATATAACCAATAAGTTGTGTTTATGACCAATGATGGCCTAATAAGGTGTGTTTAGTTGGGACCAATGAGTCCCACTAAGGTGTGTATATAACCGATACGTTTTGTTTAGGACAAATGATGGCCCAATAAGGTGTGTTTAGGGGCAATGAGGGTTAGTTTGGACCAATGAGTCCCAATAATGTGTGTATATAACCAATACGTTGTGTTTACGACCAATTATGGCCCAATAAGGTGTGTTTAGTTGGGACTAATGAGTCCCACTAAGGTGTGTATATAACCAATAAGTTGTGTTTAGGACCAATGATGGCCCAATAAGGTGTGTTTAGTAGGGCAATGAGGGTTGGTTGGGACCAATAAGTCTAAGTAAGTTGAGTATATAACCAATAAGTTGTGTTTAGGACCAATGATGGCCCAATAATGTGTGTTTAAGGGCAATGAGGGTCAGTTGGGACCAATGAGTCTCAATAAAGTGTGTATATAACCAATAAGTTGTGTTTACGACCAATTATGGCCCAATATGGTGTGTTTAGTTGGGACTAACGAGTCCCACTAAGGTGTGTATATAACCAATAAGTTATGTCTAGGACCAATGATGGCCCAATAAGGGGTGTTTAGTAGGGCAATGAGGGCCGGTTAAGACCAATAAGTCCTAGTAAGGTGTGTATATAACCAATAAGTTGTGTTTAGGACCAATGATGGCCCAATAAGGTGTGTTTAGTAGGGCAATGAGGGTCGGTTGGGACCAATAAGTCCTAGTAAGGTGTGTATATAACCAATAAGTTGTGTTTAGGACCAATGATGGCCCAAAAAGGCGTGTTTAGTTGGGACTAATGATTCCTACTAAGGTATGTATATAACCAATAAATTGTGTTTAGGACCAATGATGGCCCAATAAGGTGTGTTTAGTAGGGCAATGAGGGTCGGTTGGGACCAATAAGTCCTAGTAAGGTGTGTATATAACCAATAAGTTATGTTTAGGACCAATGATGGCCCAATAATGTGTGTTTAAGGGTAATGAGGGTCAGTTGGGACCAGTGAGTCCCAATAAGCTGTGTATATAACCAATAAGTTGTGTTTGCAACCAATTATGGCCCAATAAGGTGTGTTTAGTTGGGACCAATGAGTCCCACTAATGTGTGTATATAACCAATACGTTGTGTTTAGGACCAATGATAGCAAAATAAAGCGTGTTTAGGGACAATGAGGGTCAGTTGGGACCAATGAGTCATAATAAGTTGTGTATATAACCAATAAGTTGTGTTTACGACCAATTATGGCCCAATAAGGTGTGTTTAGTTGGGACCAATTAGTCCCACTAAGGTGTGTATATAACCAATAAGTTGTGTTTAGGACAAATGATGGCCCAATAAGGTGTGTTTAGTAGGGCAATGAGGGTCGGTTGGGACCAATAAGTCCTAGAAAGTTGTGTATATAACCAATAAGTTGTGTTTAGGACCAATGATGGCCCAATAATGTGTGTTTAAGTGCAATGAGGGTCAGTTGGGACCAACGAGTCTCAATAAAGTGTGTATATAACCAATAAGTTGTGTTTACGACCAATTATGGCCCAATATGGTGTGTTTAGTTGGGACTAATGAGTCCCACTAAGGTGTGTATATAACCAATAAGTTATGTCTAGGACCAATGATGGCCCAATAAGGTGTGTTTAGTAGGGCAATGAGGGTCGGATAGGACCAATAAGTCTTAGTAAGGTGTGTATATAACCAATAAGTTGTGTTTAGGACAAATGATGGCCCAATAAGGTGTGTTTAGTAAGGCAATGAGGGTCGGTTGGGACCAATAAGTCCTAGTAAGGTGTGTATATAACCAATAAGTTGTGTTTAGGACCAATGATAGCCCAAAAAGGTGTGTTTAGTTGGGACTAATGATTCCTACTAAGGTATGTATATAACCAATAAATTGTGTTTAGGACCAATGATGGCCCAATAAGGTGTGTTTAGTAGGGCAATGAGGGTCGGTTGGGACCAATATGTCCTAGTAAGGTGTGTATATAACCAATAAGTTGTGTTTAGGACCAATGATGGCCCAATAATGTGTGTTTAAGGGTAATGAGGGTCAGTTGGGACCAGTGAATCCCAATAAGCTGTGTATATAACCAATAAGTTGTATTTGCAACCAATTATGGCCCAATAAGGTGTGTTTAGTTGGGACCAATGAGTCCCACTAATGTGTGTATATAACCAATACGTTGTGTTTAGGACCAATGATAGCACAATAAAGCGTGTTTAGGGACAATGAGGGTTAGTTGGGACCAATGAGTCATAATAAGTTGTGTATATAACCAATAAGTTGTGTTTACGAACAATTATTGCCCAATAAGGTGTGTTTAGTTGGGACCAATGAGTCCCACTAACGTGTGTATATAACCAATACGTTTTGTTTAGGACCAATGAGTCCCACTAATGTGTGTATATAACCAATATGTTGTGTTTAGGACCAATGATGGCACAATAAAGTGTGTTTCGAGACAATGAGGGTCAGCTGGGACCAATGAGTCCTAATAAGGTGTGTATATAACCAATAAGTTGTGTTTATGACCAATGATGGCCTAATAAGGTGTGTTTAGTTGGGACCAATGAGTCCCACTAAGGTGTGTATATAACCGATACGTTTTGTTTAGGACAAATGATGGCCCAATAAGGTGTGTTTAGGGGCAATGAGGGTTAGTTTGGACCAATGAGTCCCAATAATGTGTGTATATAACCAATACGTTGTGTTTACGACCAATTATGGCCCAATAAGGTGTGTTTAGTTGGGACTAATGAGTCCCACTAAGGTGTGTATATAACCAATAAGTTGTGTTTAGGACCAATGATGGCCCAATAAGGTGAGTTTAGTAGGGCAATGAGGGTTGGTTGGGACCAATAAGTCCTAGTAAGTTGTGTATATAACCAATAAGTTGTGTTTAGGACCAATGATGGCCCAATAATGTGTGTTTAAGGGCAATGAGGGTCAGTTGGGACCAATGAGTCTCAATAAAGTGTGTATATAACCAATAAGTTGTGTTTACGACCAATTATGGCCCAATATGGTGTGTTTAGTTGGGACTAATGAGTCCCACTAAGGTGTGTATATAACCAATAAGTTATGTCTAGGACCAATGATGGCCCAATAAGGTGTGTTTAGTAGGGCAATGAGGGTCGGTTAGGACCAATAAGTCTTAGTAAGGTGTGTATATAACCAATAAGTTGTGTTTAGGACAAATGATGGCCCAATAAGGTGTGTTTAGTAAGGCAATGAGGGTCGGTTGGGACCAATAAGTCCTAGTATGGTGTGTATATAACCAATAAGTTGTGTTTAGGACCAATGATAGCCCAAAAAGGTGTGTTTAGTTGGGACTAATGATTCCTACTAAGGTATGTATATAACCAATAAATTGTGTTTAGGACCAATGATGGCCCAATAAGGTGTGTTTAGTAGGGCAATGAGGGTCGGTTGGGACCAATATGTCCTAGTAAGGTGTGTATATAACCAATAAGTTGTGTTTAGGACCAATGATGGCCCAATAATGTGTGTTTAAGGGTAATAAGGGTCAGTTGGGACCAGTGAATCCCAATAAGCTGTGTATATAACCAATAAGTTGTGTTTGCAACCAATTATGGCCCAATAAGGTGTGTTTAGTTGTGACCAATGAGTCCCACTAATGTGTGTATATAACCAATACGTTGTGTTTAGGACCAATGATAGCACAATAAAGCTTGTTTAGGGACAATGAGGGCCAGTTAGGACCAATGAGTCATAATAAGTTGTGTATATAACCAATAAGTTGTGTTTACGAACAATTATTGCCCAATAAGGTGTGTTTAGTTGGGACCAATGAGTCCCACTAACGTGTGTATATAACCAATACGTTTTGTTTAGGACCAATGAGTCCCACTAATGTGTGTATATAACCAATATGTTGTGTTTAGGACCAATGATGGCACAATAAAGTGTGTTTCGAGACAATGAGGGTCAGCTGGGACCAATGAGTCCTAATAAGGTGTGTATATAACCAATAAGTTGTGTTTATGACCAATGATGGCCTAATAAGGTGTGTTTAGTAGGGCAATGAGGGTCGGTTGGGACCAATAAGTCCTAGTAAGGTGTGTATATAACCAATAAGTTGTGTTTAGGACCAATGATGGCCCAAAAAGGCGTGTTTAGTTGGGACTAATGATTCCTACTAACGTATGTATATAACCAATAAATTGTGTTTATGACCAATGATGGCCCAATAAGGTGTGTTTAGTAGGGCAATGAGGGTCGGTTGGGACCAATAAGTCCTAGTAAGGTGTGTATATAACCAATAAGTTGTGTTTAGGACCAATGATGGCCCAAAAAGGCGTGTTTAGTTGGGACTAATGATTCCTACTAAGGTATGTATATAACCAATAAATTGTGTTTAGGACCAATGATGGCCCAATAAGGTGTGTTTAGTAGGGCAATGAGGGTCGGTTGGGACCAATAAGTCCTAGTAAGGTGTGTATATAACCAATAAGTTATGTTTAGGACCAATGATGGCCCAATAATGTGTGTTTAAGGGTAATGAGGGTCAGTTGGGACCAGTGAGTCCCAATAAGCTGTGTATATAACCAATAAGTTGTGTTTGCAACCAATTATGGCCCAATAAGGTGTGTTTAGTTGGGACCAATGAGTCCCACTAATGTGTGTATATAACCAATACGTTGTGTTTAGGACCAATGATAGCACAATAAAGCGTGTTTAGGGACAATGAGGGTCAGTTGGGACCAATGAGTCATAATAAGTTGTGTATATAACCAATAAGTTGTGTTTACGACCAATTATGGCCCAATAAGGTGTGTTTAGTTGGGACCAATTAGTCCCACTAAGGTGTGTATATAAACAATAAGTTGTGTTTAGGACAAATGATGGCCCAATAAGGTGTGTTTAGTAGGGCAATGAGGGTCGGTTGGGACCAATAAGTCCTAGAAAGTTGTGTATATAACCAATAAGTTGTGTTTAGGACCAATGATGGCCCAATAATGTGTGTTTAAGTGCAATGAGGGTCAGTTGGGACCAATGAGTCTCAATAAAGTGTGTATATAACCAATAAGTTGTGTTTACGACCAATTATGGCCCAATATGGTGTGTTTAGTTGGGACTAATGAGTCCCACTAAGGTGTGTATATAACCAATAAGTTATGTCTAGGACCAATGATGGCCCAATAAGGTGTGTTTAGTAGGGCAATGAGGGTCGGATAGGACCAATAAGTCTTAGTAAGGTGTGTATATAACCAATAAGTTGTGTTTAGGACAAATGATAGCCCAATAAGGTGTGTTTAGTAAGGCAATGAGGGTCGGTTGGGACCAATAAGTCCTAGTAAGGTGTGTATATAACCAATAAGTTGTGTTTAGGACCAATGATAGCCCAAAAAGGTGTGTTTAGTTGGGACTAATGATTCCTACTAAGGTATGTATATAACCAATAAATTGTGTTTAGGACCAATGATGGTCCAATAAGGTGTGTTTAGTAGGGCAATGAGGGTCGGTTGGGACCAATATGTCCTAGTAAGGTGTGTATATAACCAATAAGTTGTGTTTAGGACCAATGATGGCCCAATAATGTGTGTTTAAGGGTAATGAGGGTCAGTTGGGACCAGTGAATCCCAATAAGCTGTGTATATAACCAATAAGTTGTATTTGCAACCAATTATGGCCCAATAAGGTGTGTTTAGTTGGGACCAATGAGTCCCACTAATGTGTGTATATAACCAATACGTTGTGTTTAGGACCAATGATAGCACAATAAAGCGTGTTTAGGGACAATGAGGGTTAGTTGGGACCAATGAGTCATAATAAGTTGTGTATATAACCAATAAGTTGTGTTTATGACCAATGATGGCCCAATAAGGTTTGTTTAGTTGGGACCAATGAGTCCCACTAAGGTGTGTATATAACCAATAAGTTATGTTTAGGACCAATGATGGCCCAATAATGTGTGTTTAAGGGTAATGAGGGTCAGTTGGGACCAGTGAGTCCCAATAAGGTGTGTATATAACCAATAAGTTGTGTTTGCAACCAATTATGGCCCAATAAGGTGTGTTTAGTTGGGACCAATGAGTCCCACTAATGTGTGTATATAACCAATACGTTGTGTTTAGGACCAATGATAGCACAATAAAGCGTGTTTAGGGACAATGAGGGTCAGTTGGGACCAATGAGTCATAATAAGTTGTGTATATAACCAATAAATTGTGTTTACGAACAATTATGGCCCAATAAGGTGTGTTTAGTTGGGACCAATGAGTCCCACTAATGTGTGTATATAACCAATATGTTGTGTTTAGGACCAATGATGGCACAATAAAGTGTGTTTCGAGACAATGAGGGTCAGCTGGGACCAATGAGTCCTAATAAGGTGTGTATATAACCAATAAGTTGTGTTTATGACCAATGATGGCCTAATAAGGTGTGTTTAGTTGGGACCAATGAGTCCCACTAAGGTGTGTATATAACCGATACGTTTTGTTTAGGACAAATGATGGCCCAATAAGGTGTGTTTAGGGGCAATGAGGGTTAGTTTGGACCAATGAGTCCCAATAATGTGTGTATATAACCAATACGTTGTGTTTACGACCAATTATGGCCCAATAAGGTGTGTTTAGTTGGGACTAATGAGTCCCACTAAGGTGTGTATATAACCAATAAGTTGTGTTTAGGACCAATGATGGCCCAATAAGGTGTGTTTAGTAGGGCAATGAGGGTTGGTTGGGACCAATAAGTCTAAGTAAGTTGAGTATATAACCAATAAGTTGTGTTTAGGACCAATGATGGCCCAATAATGTGTGTTTAAGGGCAATGAGGGTCAGTTGGGACCAATGAGTCTCAATAAAGTGTGTATATAACCAATAAGTTGTGTTTACGACCAATTATGGCCCAATATGGTGTGTTTAGTTGGGACTAACGAGTCCCACTAAGGTGTGTATATAACCAATAAGTTATGTCTAGGACCAATGATGGCCCAATAAGGGGTGTTTAGTAGGGCAATGAGGGCCGGTTAAGACCAATAAGTCCTAGTAAGGTGTGTATATAACCAATAAGTTGTGTTTAGGACCAATGATGGCCCAATAAGGTGTGTTTAGTAGGGCAATGAGGGTCGGTTGGGACCAATAAGTCCTAGTAAGGTGTGTATATAACCAATAAGTTGTGTTTAGGACCAATGATGGCCCAAAAAGGCGTGTTTAGTTGGGACTAATGATTCCTACTAAGGTATGTATATAACCAATAAATTGTGTTTAGGACCAATGATGGCCCAATAAGGTGTGTTTAGTAGGGCAATGAGGGTCGGTTGGGACCAATAAGTCCTAGTAAGGTGTGTATATAACCAATAAGTTATGTTTAGGACCAATGATGGCCCAATAATGTGTGTTTAAGGGTAATGAGGGTCAGTTGGGACCAGTGAGTCCCAATAAGCTGTGTATATAACCAATAAGTTGTGTTTGCAACCAATTATGGCCCAATAAGGTGTGTTTAGTTGGGACCAATGAGTCCCACTAATGTGTGTATATAACCAATACGTTGTGTTTAGGACCAATGATAGCAAAATAAAGCGTGTTTAGGGACAATGAGGGTCAGTTGGGACCAATGAGTCATAATAAGTTGTGTATATAACCAATAAGTTGTGTTTACGACCAATTATGGCCCAATAAGGTGTGTTTAGTTGGGACCAATTAGTCCCACTAAGGTGTGTATATAACCAATAAGTTGTGTTTAGGACAAATGATGGCCCAATAAGGTGTGTTTAGTAGGGCAATGAGGGTCGGTTGGGACCAATAAGTCCTAGAAAGTTGTGTATATAACCAATAAGTTGTGTTTAGGACCAATGATGGCCCAATAATGTGTGTTTAAGTGCAATGAGGGTCAGTTGGGACCAACGAGTCTCAATAAAGTGTGTATATAACCAATAAGTTGTGTTTACGACCAATTATGGCCCAATATGGTGTGTTTAGTTGGGACTAATGAGTCCCACTAAGGTGTGTATATAACCAATAAGTTATGTCTAGGACCAATGATGGCCCAATAAGGTGTGTTTAGTAGGGCAATGAGGGTCGGATAGGACCAATAAGTCTTAGTAAGGTGTGTATATAACCAATAAGTTGTGTTTAGGACAAATGATGGCCCAATAAGGTGTGTTTAGTAAGGCAATGAGGGTCGGTTGGGACCAATAAGTCCTAGTAAGGTGTGTATATAACCAATAAGTTGTGTTTAGGACCAATGATAGCCCAAAAAGGTGTGTTTAGTTGGGACTAATGATTCCTACTAAGGTATGTATATAACCAATAAATTGTGTTTAGGACCAATGATGGCCCAATAAGGTGTGTTTAGTAGGGCAATGAGGGTCGGTTGGGACCAATATGTCCTAGTAAGGTGTGTATATAACCAATAAGTTGTGTTTAGGACCAATGATGGCCCAATAATGTGTGTTTAAGGGTAATGAGGGTCAGTTGGGACCAGTGAATCCCAATAAGCTGTGTATATAACCAATAAGTTGTATTTGCAACCAATTATGGCCCAATAAGGTGTGTTTAGTTGGGACCAATGAGTCCCACTAATGTGTGTATATAACCAATACGTTGTGTTTAGGACCAATGATAGCACAATAAAGCGTGTTTAGGGACAATGAGGGTTAGTTGGGACCAATGAGTCATAATAAGTTGTGTATATAACCAATAAGTTGTGTTTACGAACAATTATTGCCCAATAAGGTGTGTTTAGTTGGGACCAATGAGTCCCACTAACGTGTGTATATAACCAATACGTTTTGTTTAGGACCAATGAGTCCCACTAATGTGTGTATATAACCAATATGTTGTGTTTAGGACCAATGATGGCACAATAAAGTGTGTTTCGAGACAATGAGGGTCAGCTGGGACCAATGAGTCCTAATAAGGTGTGTATATAACCAATAAGTTGTGTTTATGACCAATGATGGCCTAATAAGGTGTGTTTAGTTGGGACCAATGAGTCCCACTAAGGTGTGTATATAACCGATACGTTTTGTTTAGGACAAATGATGGCCCAATAAGGTGTGTTTAGGGGCAATGAGGGTTAGTTTGGACCAATGAGTCCCAATAATGTGTGTATATAACCAATACGTTGTGTTTACGACCAATTATGGCCCAATAAGGTGTGTTTAGTTGGGACTAATGAGTCCCACTAAGGTGTGTATATAACCAATAAGTTGTGTTTAGGACCAATGATGGCCCAATAAGGTGAGTTTAGTAGGGCAATGAGGGTTGGTTGGGACCAATAAGTCCTAGTAAGTTGTGTATATAACCAATAAGTTGTGTTTAGGACCAATGATGGCCCAATAATGTGTGTTTAAGGGCAATGAGGGTCAGTTGGGACCAATGAGTCTCAATAAAGTGTGTATATAACCAATAAGTTGTGTTTACGACCAATTATGGCCCAATATGGTGTGTTTAGTTGGGACTAATGAGTCCCACTAAGGTGTGTATATAACCAATAAGTTATGTCTAGGACCAATGATGGCCCAATAAGGTGTGTTTAGTAGGGCAATGAGGGTCGGTTAGGACCAATAAGTCTTAGTAAGGTGTGTATATAACCAATAAGTTGTGTTTAGGACAAATGATGGCCCAATAAGGTGTGTTTAGTAAGGCAATGAGGGTCGGTTGGGACCAATAAGTCCTAGTAAGGTGTGTATATAACCAATAAGTTGTGTTTAGGACCAATGATAGCCCAAAAAGGTGTGTTTAGTTGGGACTAATGATTCCTACTAAGGTATGTATATAACCAATAAATTGTGTTTAGGACCAATGATGGCCCAATAAGGTGTGTTTAGTAGGGCAATGAGGGTCGGTTGGGACCAATATGTCCTAGTAAGGTGTGTATATAACCAATAAGTTGTGTTTAGGACCAATGATGGCCCAATAATGTGTGTTTAAGGGTAATAAGGGTCAGTTGGGACCAGTGAATCCCAATAAGCTGTGTATATAACCAATAAGTTGTGTTTGCAACCAATTATGGCCCAATAAGGTGTGTTTAGTTGTGACCAATGAGTCCCACTAATGTGTGTATATAACCAATACGTTGTGTTTAGGACCAATGATAGCACAATAAAGCTTGTTTAGGGACAATGAGGGCCAGTTAGGACCAATGAGTCATAATAAGTTGTGTATATAACCAATAAGTTGTGTTTACGAACAATTATTGCCCAATAAGGTGTGTTTAGTTGGGACCAATGAGTCCCACTAACGTGTGTATATAACCAATACGTTTTGTTTAGGACCAATGAGTCCCACTAATGTGTGTATATAACCAATATGTTGTGTTTAGGACCAATGATGGCACAATAAAGTGTGTTTCGAGACAATGAGGGTCAGCTGGGACCAATGAGTCCTAATAAGGTGTGTATATAACCAATAAGTTGTGTTTATGACCAATGATGGCCTAATAAGGTGTGTTTAGTTGGGACCAATGAGTCCCACTAATGTGTGTATATAACCAATACGTTGTGTTTAGGACCAATGATAGCAAAATAAAGCGTGTTTAGGGACAATGAGGGTCAGTTGGGACCAATGAGTCATAATAAGTTGTGTATATAACCAATAAGTTGTGTTTACGACCAATTATGGCCCAATAAGGTGTGTTTAGTTGGGACTAATTAGTCCCACTAAGGTGTGTATATAACCAATAAGTTGTGTTTAGGAGCAATGATGGCCCAATAAGGTGAGTTTAGTAGGGCAATGAGGGTTGGTTGGGATCAATAAGTCCTAGTAAGTTGTGTATATAACCAATAAGTTGTGTTTAGGACCAATGATGGCCCAATAATGTGTGTTTAAGGGCAATGAGGGTCAGTTGGGACCAATGAGTCTCAATAAAGTGTGTATATAACCAATAAGTTGTGTTTACGACCAATTATGGCCCAATATGGTGTGTTTAGTTGGGACTAACGAGTCCCACTAAGGTGTGTATATAACCAATAAGTTATGTCTAGGACCAATGATGGCCCAATAAGGGGTGTTTAGTAGGGCAATGAGGGTCGGTTAAGACCAATAAGTCCTAGTAAGGTGTGTATATAACCAATAAGTTGTGTTTAGGACCAATGATGGCCCAATAAGGTGTGTTTAGTAGGGCAATGAGGGTCGGTTGGGACCAATAAGTCCTAGTAAGGTGTGTATATAACCAATAAGTTGTGTTTAGGACCAATGATAGCCCAAAAAGGTGTGTTTAGTTGGGACTAATGATTCCTACTAAGGTATGTATATAACCAATAAATTGTGTTTAGGACCAATGATGGCCCAATAAGGTGTGTTTAGTAGGGCAATGAGGGTCGGTTGGGACCAATATGTCCTAGTAAGGTGTGTATATAACCAATAAGTTGTGTTTAGGACCAATGATGGCCCAATAATGTGTGTTTAAGGGTAATGAGGGTCAGTTGGGACCAGTGAATCCCAATAAGCTGTGTATATAACCAATAAGTTGTATTTGCAACTAATTATGGCCCAATAAGGTGTGTTTAGTTGGGACCAATGAGTCCCACTAATGTGTGTATATAACCAATACGTTGTGTTTAGGACCAATGATAGCACAATAAAGCGTGTTTAGGGACAATGAGGGTTAGTTGGGACCAATGAGTCATAATAAGTTGTGTATATAACCAATAAGTTGTGTTTACGAACAATTATTGCCCAATAAGGTGTGTTTAGTTGGGACCAATGAGTCCCACTAACGTGTGTATATAACCAATACGTTTTGTTTAGGACCAATGAGTCCCACTAATGTGTGTATATAACCAATATGTTGTGTTTAGGACCAATGATGGCACAATAAAGTGTGTTTCGAGACAATGAGCGTCAGCTGGGACCAATGAGTCCTAATAAGGTGTGTATATAACCAATAAGTTGTGTTTATGACCAATGATGGCCTAATAAGGTGTGTTTAGTTGGGACCAATGAGTCCCACTAAGGTGTGTATATAACCGATACGTTTTGTTTAGGACAAATGATGGCCCAATAAGGTGTGTTTAGGGGCAATGAGGGTTAGTTTGGACCAATGAGTCCCAATAATGTGTGTATATAACCAATACGTTGTGTTTACGACCAATTATGGCCCAATAAGGTGTGTTTAGTTGGGACTAATGAGTCCCACTAAGGTGTGTATATAACCAATAAGTTGTGTTTAGGACCAATGATGGCCCAATAAGGTGAGTTTAGTAGGGCAATGAGGGTTGGTTGGGACCAATAAGTCCTAGTAAGTTGTGTATATAACCAATAAGTTGTGTTTAGGACCAATGATGGCCCAATAATGTGTGTTTAAGGGCAATGAGGGTCAGTTGGGACCAATGAGTCTCAATAAAGTGTGTATATAACCAATAAGTTGTGTTTACGACCAATTATGGCCCAATATGGTGTGTTTAGTTGGGACTAATGAGTCCCACTAAGGTGTGTATATAACCAATAAGTTATGTCTAGGACCAATGATGGCCCAATAAGGGGTGTTTAGTAGGGCAATGAGGGTCGGTTAAGACCAATAAGTCCTAGTAAGGTGTGTATATAACCAATAAGTTGTGTTTAGGACCAATGATGGCCCAATAAGGTGTGTTTAGTAGGGCAATGAGGGTCGGTTGGGACCAATAAGTCCTAGTAAGGTGTGTATATAACCAATAAGTTGTGTTTAGGACCAATGATGGCCCAAAAAGGCATGTTTAGTTAGGACTAATGATTCCTACTAAGGTATGTATATAACCAATAAATTGTGTTTAGGACCAATGATGGCCCAATAAGATGTGTTTAGTAGGGCAATGAGGGTCGGTTGGGACCAATAAGTCCTAGTAAGGTGTGTATATAACCAATAAGTTATGTTTAGGACCAATGATGGCCCAATAATGTGTGTTTAAGGGTAATGAAGGTCAGTTGGGACCAGTGAGTCCCAATAAGCTGTGTATATAACCAATAAGTTGTGTTTGCAACCAATTATGGCCCAATAAGGTGTGTTTAGTTGGGACCAATGAGTCCCACTAATGTGTGTATATAACCAATACGTTGTGTTTAGGACCAATGATAGCACAATAAAGCGTGTTTAGGGACAATGAGGGTCAGTTGGGACCAATGAGTCATAATAAGTTGTGTATATAACCAATAAGTTGTGTTTACGACCAATTATGGCCCAATAAGGTGCGTTTAGTTGGGACCAATTAGTCCCACTAAGGTGTGTATATAACCAATAAGTTGTGTTTAGGACAAATGATGGCCCAATAAGGTGTGTTTAGTAAGGCAATGAGGGTCGGTTGGGACCAATAAGTCCTAGTAAGGTGTGTATATAACCAATAACTTGTGTTTAGGACCAATGATAGCCCAAAAAGGTGTGTTTAGTTGGGACTAATGATTCCTACTAAGGTATGTATATAACCAATAAATTGTGTTTAGGACCAATGATGGCCCAATAAGGTGTGTTTAGTAGGGCAATGAGGGTCGGTTGGGACCAATATGTCCTAGTAAGGTGTGTATATAACCAATAAGTTGTGTTTAGGACCAATGATGGCCCAATAATGTGTGTTTAAGGGTAATGAGGGTCAGTTGGGACCAGTGAATCCCAATAAGCTGTGTATATAACCAATAAGTTGTGTTTGCAACCAATTATGGCCCAATAAGGTGTGTTTAGTTGTGACCAATGAGTCCCACCAATGTGTGTATATAACCAATACGTTGTGTTTAGGACCAATGATAGCACAATAAAGCTTGTTTAGGGACAATGAGGGTCAGTTGGGACCAATGAGTCATAATAAGTTGTGTATATAACCAATAAGTTGTGTTTACGAACAATTATTGCCCAATAAGGTGTGTTTAGTTGGGACCAATGAGTCCCACTAACGTGTGTATATAACCAATACGTTTTGTTTAGGACCAATGAGTCCCACTAATGTGTGTATATAACCAATATGTTGTGTTTAGGACCAATGATGGCACAATAAAGTGTGTTTCGAGACAATGAGGGTCAGCTGGGACCAATGAGTCCTAATAAGGTGTGTATATAACCAATAAGTTGTGTTTATGACCAATGATGGCCTAATAATGTGTGTTTAGTTGGGACCAATGAGTCCCACTAAGGTGTGTATATAACCGATACGTTTTGTTTAGGACAAATGATGGCCCAATAAGGTGTGTTTAGGGGCAATGAGGGTTAGTTTGGACCAATGAGTCCCAATAATGTGTGTATATAACCAATAAGTTGTGTTTACGACCAATTATGGCCCAATAAGGTGTGTTTAGTTGGGACTAATTAGTCCCACTAAGGTGTGTATATAACCAATAAGTTGTGTTTAGGACCAATGATGGCCCAATAAGGTGAGTTTAGTAGGGCAATGAGGGTTGGTTGGGACCAATAAGTCCTAGTAAGTTGTGTATATAACCAATAAGTTGTGTTTAGGACCAATGATGGCCCAATAATGTGTGTTTAAGGGCAATGAGGGTCATTTGGGACCAATGAGTCTCAATAAAGTGTGTATATAACCAATAAGTTGTGTTTACGACCAATTATGGCCCAATATGGTGTGTTTAGTTGGGACTAACGAGTCCCACTATGGTGTGTATATAACCAATAAGTTATGTCTAGGACCAATGATGGCCCAATAAGGGGTGTTTAGTAGGGCAATGAGGGTCGGTTAAGACCAATAAGTCCTAGTAAGGTGTGTATATAACCAATAAGTTGTGTTTAGGACCAATGATGGCCCAATAAGGTGTGTTTAGTAGGGCAATGAGGGTCGGTTGGGACCAATAAGTCCTAGTAAGGTGTGTATATAACCAATAAGTTGTGTTTAGGACCAATGATGGCCCAAAAAGGCATGTTTAGTTAGGACTAATGATTCCTACTAAGGTATGTATATAACCAATAAATTGTGTTTAGGACCAATGATGGCCCAATAAGATGTGTTTAGTAGGGCAATGAGGGTCGGTTGGGACCAATAAGTCCTAGTAAGGTGTGTATATAACCAATAAGTTATGTTTAGGACCAATGATGGCCCAATAATGTGTGTTTAAGGGTAATGAAGGTCAGTTGGGACCAGTGAGTCCCAATAAGCTGTGTATATAACCAATAAGTTGTGTTTGCAACCAATTATGGCCCAATAAGGTGTGTTTAGTTGGGACCAATGAGTCCCACTAATGTGTGTATATAACCAATACGTTGTGTTTAGGACCAATGATAGCACAATAAAGCGTGTTTAGGGACAATGAGGGTCAGTTGGGACCAATGAGTCATAATAAGTTGTGTATATAACCAATAAGTTGTGTTTACGACCAATTATGGCCCAATAAGGTGCGTTTAGTTGGGACCAATTAGTCCCACTAAGGTGTGTATATAACCAATAAGTTGTGTTTAGGACCAATGATGGCCCAATAAGGTGTGTTTAGTAGGGCAATGAGGGTCGGTTGGGACCAATAAGTCCTAGAAAGTTGTGTATATAACCAATAAGTTGTGTTTAGGACCAATGATGGCCCAATAATGTGTGTTTAAGTGCAATGAGGGTCAGTTGGGACCAATGAGTCTCAATAAAGTGTGTATATAACCAATAAGTTGTGTTTACGACCAATTATGGCCCAATATGTTGTGTTTAGTTGGGACTAATGAGTCCCACTAAGGTGTGTATATAACCAGTAAGTTATGTCTAGGACCATTGATGGCCCAATAAGGTGTGTTTAGTAGGGCAATGAGGGTCGGTTAGGACCAATAAGTCCTAGTAAGGTGTGTATATAACCAATAAGTTGTGTTTAGGACAAATGATGGCCCAATAAGGTGTGTTTAGTAAGGCAATGAGGGTCGGTTGGGACCAATAAGTCCTAGTAAGGTGTGTATATAACCAATAAGTTGTGTTTAGGACCAATGATAGCCCAAAAAGGTGTGTTTAGTTGGGACTAATGATTCCTACTAAGGTATGTATATAACCAATAAATTGTGTTTAGGACCAATGATGGCCCAATAAGGTGTGTTTAGTAGGGCAATGAGGGTCGGTTGGAACCAATAAGTCCTAGTAAGGTGTGTATATAACCAATAATTTGTGTTTAGGACCAATGATGGCCCAATAATGTGTGTTTAAGGGTAATGAGGGTCAGTTGGGACCAGTGAGTCCCAATAAGCTGTGTATATAACCAATAAGTTGTGTTTGCAACCAATTATGGCCCAATAAGGTGTCTTTAGTTGGGACCAATGAGTCCCACTAATGTGTGTATATAACCAATACGTTGTGTTTAGGACCAATGATAGCACAATAAAGCGTGTTTAGGGACAATGAGGGTCAGTTGGGACCAATGAGTCATAATAAGTTGTGTATATAACCAATAAGTTGTGTTTACGACCAATTATGGCCCAATAAGGTGTGTTTAGTTTGGACCAATTAGTCCCACTAAGGTGTGTATATAACCAATAAGTTGTGTTTAGGACCAATGATGGCCCAATAAGGTGTGTTTAGTAGGGCAATGAGGGTCGGTTGGGACCAATAAGTCCTAGAAAGTTGTGTATATAACCAATAAGTTGTGTTTAGGACCAATGATGGCCCAATAATGTGTGTTTAAGTGCAATGAGGGTCAGTTGGGACCAATGAGTCTCAATAAAGTGTGTATATAACCAATAAGTTGTGTTTACGACCAATTATGGCCCAATATGGTGTTTTTAGTTGGGACTAATGAGTCCCACTAAGGTGTGTATATAACCAATAAGTTATGTCTAGGACCATTGATGGCCCAATAAGGTGTGTTTAGTAGGGCAATGAGGGTCGGTTAGGACCAATAAGTCCTAGTAAGGTGTGTATATAACCAATAAGTTGTGGTTAGGACAAATGATGGCCCAATAAGGTGTGTTTAGTAAGGCAATGAGGGTCGGTTGGGACCAATAAGTCCTAGTAAGGTGTGTATATAACCAATAAGTTGTGTTTAGGACCAATGATAGCCCAAAAAGGTGTGTTTAGTTGGGACTAATGATTCCTACTAAGGTATGTATATAACCAATAAATTGTGTTTAGGACCAATGATGGCCCAATAAGGTGTGTTTAGTAGGGCAATGAGGGTCGGTTGGGACCAATAAGTCCTAGTAAGGTGTGTATATAACCAATAAGTTGTGTTTAGGACCAATGATGGCCCAATAATGTGTGTTTAAGGGTAATGAGGGTCAGTTGGGACCAGTGAGTCCCAATAAGCTGTGTATATAACCAATAAGTTGTGTTTGCAACCAATTATGGCCCAATAAGGTGTCTTTAGTTGGGACCAATGAGTCCCACTAATGTGTGTATATAACCAATACGTTGTGTTTAGGACCAATGATAGCACAATAAAGCGTGTTTAGGGACAATGAGGGTCAGTTGGGACCAATGAGTCATAATAAGTTGTGTATATAACCAATAAGTTGTGTTTACGACCAATTATGGCCCAATAAGGTGTGTTTAGTTGGGACCAATTAGTCCCACTAAGGTGTGTATATAACCAATAAGTTGTGTTTAGGACCAATGATGGCCCAATAAGGTGTGTTTAGTAGGGCAATGAGGGTCGGTTGGGACCAATAAGTCCTAGAAAGTTGTGTATATAACCAATAAGTTGTATTTAGGACCAATGATGGCCCAATAATGTGTGTTTAAGTGCAATGAGGGTCAGTTGGGACCAATCACTACTAGAAACAGGGCCTTTCTTGACGCGCAAACGATGACGCGCGTAGTTTAATGACGCGCAAAAACGCGTGTCATAAAGTATCTGTCATAAATTGTTAAATTTTAAGAGTAGATGACGCGCAATTTTGCGCATCATAAATTTTCTGTCATAAATAAAAAAACACGGAGTACACATTAGGCGCGCGTCATCTGCATACTGTCGTTTTATATTTTTTATTTTCCCGATATTTTTTTGCCCTAAAAACTCGAATCCATCTGCCCGCTCACAAATCCATTCCCGCTAATAATTTTGCCCTAAATCCCTCTCACAAGTCACAACGCCGCTACCACCACTTCATCTTTGTTTTTCTCCTAATTCCCTCTCACAACACCGGTACCACCGCTGTTTCCTCTCCTCATCATCACTCCACAAACATCGATTCTCATCTCAGCTCCATCTCTGGTTTATCACTCCACAAGAATTTCAAATCGATGGAGGTACATCTAGGGCTAGGGCTAGGGCTTCAACCGCAACTCTGAAGGTAATTTTGGCCCTGGACTCTCTCGCTGTTTTCCCAATCGTGCCTCCAAACGGTCAACGCCATACTCCGTGTTGGTAAATTTGCTTTTGCTTTCAACCCTAATTATTGTTCCTTTATAATTCACCGCCTACTAATGCTAACGGGAGTATGTATTATTTAATGTTACTAATTCAACACCCTATACATTCAATTTGTGATGCTATATGTTTTCAATTTGTTGCTTGGTTTTTTTAGCAAATTCAGGCTGATGAATGTGAGCCTTGTGATGATTCTCGTTCATAAAATGCTCTAGTAAGTAACCCTAATTATTTGTTATATGAACTAGGAGTAAGAACCCTAATTATTTCTCCTATGAACTGCAGTAAGTGGAGTAAGGACCGTAATTGGTTTTTCTAATAAGCTGCAGAGTGTATTATGAACCATAACTATTTGTCATGTACTATAATATGCATTAGTTGAATCAGAACTCTGATTATTTGTCTTATGAACTGTAGTAGTGGAGTAAGAACCCTAATTATTTTGTCTATAAACTGCAGTAAGTGGAGTAACAGCCCTAGATATTTGGCCTATAAACTGTAATAAGTGAGTAGACTATGAACCCTAGTTATTTAACCTATAAACTTTGGTAATCGGTACTTTTGGGGTGGAATTCATATATAGTTTTTCTGTGATATGTTCAGTTATGCTTCTCTGACAGCGTCGAAATATTTGGTGGCATGGAATTTAAATTATAATACATGGTACTATGTGTCACTCAACCTTTACAGAGCCGGCTCAAGGGTGAAGCAAGTCAAGCCCTTGCTTTAGGCCTCCACTCTTTAAGGGCCCCCAAATCATCCCACCTACTATACAGTAGCCCATAAGAGAAAATCCATGGATAATGAATTAAACAGAGAGACTAACGTCAATGTTTTGGTACTTTAGCTTAATCAGCATAATTACTATCATAGTAGTCAAAATGGCAAGAAACCCTCAGACCTCAGAAGGGCTCACTAATTGGAACAGGGCCTTAAAAGGCACATACTTGGACAAATAAAGATCAATATGTAATATGAAAATTACAACATATGCTACGGACAATCCTATTGCAATATAATTTTTTCTGCTTATTTTGCCGCCTCCTTGCTATGTTTTGTTCCTTTCAGTTCGTTGAAAAGAAGTTAGAAATCAATCCATTTTATTGTTGTTCTATAAAATGGATACCTCATAAATGTTTAAATCATTATCATAAGACATTTTTTCACAATATGACCTGAGCTTTTTTTATATAAAGATTTTATATTAATATATAGGTGCTGTACATGGAACTTATGAGGCTGTTAGGTACAAGGTACGATCTTATATTGTTCTAGAAGCTTTTAGGTTACAAAGTTCGATGATTTTTTTAGTATTTGTTTTAGCATAAAACTGTCAAAAACTCAAGTGTAACATTGTTCATGTCCTGTATTGTGCAGATGTAGCAATATGAAGTTGGCAGCAAGTGAGAGATGTGATTTTGTTATTTCAAACCAAACCATGGATTTTCATTCACGGGTATCCAAAGCCTCATTTTTCTATTGATCAAAATTTTGAAGCTCTTGGGTGGCATATAATTTGGGTGAAGAATGGAAACACTGGTTATGATGAAAAAATGGATACATAACAAACCAAAGAAAATTTTTGTATGATAAGTGATACCGGTATGAGGCCTGGTGACATTTTATAAAAAATCAAACGTAAAGATGTGGTTTTTTTTTATTTTTTTGTTTTTCCATTTCAAATAATGCTTAGTGGAGCTGAAGTAGAGGCATATGTGCCTTGATGAGACATTCCTAAGTGAATTATTGATTTTAATTGGCTGCAGATTTGCTGGTGAAGTTCCCTCCAAACTCGGTAAGGATAAAGCAACCCTTACACCAGCAACTCTATGTATCTATTTGTATCTCATATTCTTGAATGTGTTGAACTCAATGGCTTTTCCATACTTTTCTTACTTAGATCATAATAAGCATTTATTGACAAGGCTGGTGATTATTTTGAATTCAAGTTCATATATGCTGGAAATTCCTTTGTAAATTGTTCAGGTTAGGTTTAGTTCAATTAATCACTAAATTCCTTTGTAAATTGTTAATAACTATACAAATATCAATGATAAAGTTACTACAATCATAAGTTGTTTCAGATCTGTTGTTGGTGTTAAACTGTTTTGTAAACACGTTTAGAGCTTATATCGGAAGTTATATGATTCATGATGTTAAAACTAAGTTGTGAACACACTAGCCTTTGCATATACAGCAGACCAACATTGTCTACTAAATAACAACCATGTATAAATAACAGCCATGTATGATTATTACTTCTAATGTAGCCTCATATTTTAATAAACTTTGGAACTGTACATTTTCCAGAATCAGAAGCATGCAAGGAAGACGCATTGCTAACTCTGGCCGCTAACTCCGGCCTACAACTATCAGAGGCACACGCAGAAACTGGCTGTACACTTGCTAACCTGAGGGTGAAACAAGTAGGGGAATTCAAGGTATTATTCTGCACTTTAATGGTAATTACAACAGACAACCAACAAGAGTAATTTGTACAAACAATACAAAACTATTTACTCGCATACTAGCAATTAAACTTTCATTACTCATTTAAGTTGTAATTTTACCTCTTAAAACCACAAAAACAGGTAGTGTGTTAATGCATAATCATGGATGACACTGCCATTTTACCAGTTGTAATTTTCAATGACCCAATGGCAGCAACAATAGAAGCATCGTGCAATGAATTGGTAGTGAAATGTGGTTTCAACGACTCTAAGGTCATACCTGACCCACTCCTGTCCTTAATAGGAGCTAAACAGTAACTCTGCTGTTGTGGAATACATGCAGTTGTGGAATACATTTCCTAGCCCAAAAAGGAAAGTGAGATAACTGGTGTACAACCACTGCCAGCACCAACACAGCCACATACACCAACAGCAAAGACACCCTGCAAGCACAACACATCGTCACCAGGTAATAAACATCTTAACGAACTACGACTACTCTTATGTAAATTATTATGAAGTTATTTCTCCACAAACACCAAGTTCAGATTTAAGTAAATTCAATACCCAAAAAAAAACCTCTTAGTTTAAAAAAGAAAAAAGAAAACAGCAAGTATAGGTGCTTCCATGACCCGTTTTTTCACACATAAGAGGCCAACATAGTGCTCCCTGCATGGCCAGGCAGCCTACACCGTCTAGTTTGATTTATTAGTTATTAAAAAATGAAAATGTTGCTGCAACTTTACCGAACCGTAGTAACATTTTTAATCTAGATTTTATAAGAACTAAAACTGTATTTGTGGTTATACAGGGTCTGGTATACAATCGTATAAGGCTGGTAAAATACGCGATACAGTGCTATGGAAAAATACAGCGATATAGGTCAGATTGGTCTTATTTTTGCTGATTATTTTTTACTTATTCAAGGTCAATCAACACTTGATTACATAACTACAATTGTTTATAGGTAATTTGGGAACAAAGTGATAATTGGTGTCCACTACCATTGCATTTTAATCACTCACACATCCTTTTGAAGGTTTCACTTGTCAGCAAGGACTCCACGATGTTAGATGGGCTTAATGATGCAAGTATTGAGATGGAAGAAGCTAAGGTTACATGCAGTGGTTCAATGTAAACTAATGTTAACCTTGTAATGTTTGCTCTATTTATGAAATGTATTATTTTGCTATAATTGTATTTTATTTTGATTATGAGGTTAATTGTCCTTAATGTGGAAATTAGTGAATCTATAAAAAATATATTTTTTTTTTGATTTTTTTTTAATTCATGACGCGCATATATGCGTGTCATAAGCATATTTATGACGGGGGCTTTCTTGACACGCTTTTTATGACACGCTTTGCGCGTCATAAAATGCGCGTCATTGTTCGCGCGTCAAGAAGCAGATGACGCGCATTTTGCGCGTCAAGAGGATTCTTGACCTTGCCTTCCTTGACGCTTTTTTGCGCGTCATCTGGGCCCTTTCTTGACGCGCAAAAAGCGTCAAGAAAGGCCATTTTTGTAGTAGTGAATGAGTCTTAATAAAGTGTGTATATAACCAATAAGTTGTGTTTACGACCAATTATGGCCCAATATGGTGTGTTTAGTTGGGACTAATGAGTCCCACTAAGGTGTGTATATAACTAATAAGTTATGTCTAGGACCAATGATGGCCCAATAAGGTGTGTTTAGTAGGGCAATGAGGGTCGGTTAGGACAAATAAGTCCTAGTAAGGTGTGTATATAACCAATAAGTTGTGTTTAGGACCAATGATGGCCCAATAAGGTGTGTTTAGTAGGGCAATGAGGGTCGGTTGGGACCAATAAGTCCTAGTAAGGTGTGTATATAACCAATAAGTTGTGTTTAGGACCAATGATAGCCCAAAAAGGTGTGTTTAGTTGGGACTAATGATTCCTACTAAGGTATGTATATAACCAATAAATTGTGTTTAGGACCAATGATGGCCCAATAAGGTGTGTTTAGTAGGGCAATGAGGGTCGGTTGGGAACAGTGAGTCCCTATAAGCTGTGTATATAACCAATAAGTTGTGTTTACAACCAATTATGGCCCAATAAGGTGTGTTTAGTTGGGACCAATGAGTCCCACTAATGTGTCTATATAACCAATACGTTGTGTTTAGGACCAATGATAGCACAATAAAGTGTGTTTAGGGACAATGAGGGTCAGTTGGGACCAATGAGTCATAATAAGTTGTGTATATATCCAATAAGTTGTGTTTACGACCAATTATGGCCCAATAAGGCGTGTTTAGTTGGGACCAATTAGTCCCACTAAGGTGTGTATATAACCAATACGTTTTGTTTAGGACCAATGAGTCCCACTAATGTGTGTATATAACCATTACGTTGTGTTTAGGACCAATGATGGCACAATAAAGTGTGTTTCGAGACAGTGAGGGTCAGTTGGGACCAATGAGTCCTAATAAGGTGTGTATATAACCAATAAGTTGTGTTTATGACCAATGATGGCCCAATAAGGTGTTTTTAGTTGGGACCAATGGGTCCCACTAAGGTGTTTATATAACCGATACGTTTTGTTTAGGACAAATGATGGCCCAATAAGGTGTGTTTAGGGGCAATGAGGGTTAGTTGGGACCAATGAGTCCCAATAATATGTGTATATAACCAATACGTTGTGTTTACGACCAATTATGGCCCAATAAGGCGTGTTTAGTTGGGACTAATGAGTCCCACTAAGGTGTGTATATAACCAATAAGTTGTGTTTAGGACCAATGATGGCCCAATAAGGTGTGTTTAGTAGGGCAATGAGGGTCGGTTGGGACCAATAAGTCCTAGAAAGTTGTGTATATAACCAATAAGTTATGTTTAGGACCAATGATGGCCCAATAATGTGTGTTTAAGGGCAATGAGGGTCAGTTGGGACCAATGAGTCTCAATAAAGTGTGTATATAACCAATAAGTTGTGTTTACGACCAATTATGGCCTAATATGGTGTGTTTAGCTGGGGCTAATGAGTCCCACTAAGGTGTGTATATAACCAATAAGTTATGTCTAGGACCAATGATGGCCCAATAAGGTGTGTTTAGTAGGGCAATGAGGGTCGGTTAGGAGCAACAAGTCCTAGTAAGGTGTGTATATAACCAATAAGTTGTGTTTAGGACCAATGATGGCCCAATAAGGTGTGTTTAGTAGGGCAATGAGGGTCGGTTGGGACCAATAAGTCCTAGTAAGGTGTGTATATAACCAATAAGTTGTGTTTAGGACCAATGATGGCCCAATAATGTGTTTTTAAGGGTAATGAGGGTCAGTTGGGACCAGTGAGTCCCAATAAGCTGTGTATATAACCAATAAGTTGTGTTTACAACCAATTATGGCCCAATAAGGTGTGTTTAGTTGGGACCAATGAGTCCCACTAATGTGTGTATATAACCAATACGTTGTGTTTAGGACCAATGATAGCACATTAAAGTGTGTTTAGGGACAATGAAGGTCAGTTGGGACCAATGAGTCATAATAAGTTGTGTATATAACCAATAAGTTGTGTTTACGACCAATTATGGCCCAATAAGGTGTGTTTAGTTGGGACCAATTAGTCCCACTAAGGTGTGTATATAACCAATACGTTTTGTTTAGGACCAATGAGTCCCACTAATGTGTGTATATAACCATTACGTTGTGTTTAGGACCAATGATTGCACAATAAAGTGTGTTTCGAGACAATGAGGGTCAGTTGGGACCAATGAGTCCTAATAAGGTGTGTATATAACCAATAAGTTGTGTTTATGACGAATGATGGCCCAATAAGGTGTGTTTAGTTGGGACCAATGGGTCCCACTAAGGTCTTTATATAACCAATACGTTTTGTTTAGGACAAATGATGGCCCAATAAGGTGTGTTTAGGGGCAATGAGGGTTAGTTGGGACCAATGAGTCTCAATAATGTGTGTATATAACCAATACGTTGTGTTTACGACCAATTATGGCCCAATAAGGTGAGTTTAGTTGGGACTAATGAGTCCCACTAAGGTGTGTATATAACCAATAAGTTGTGTTTAGGACCAATGATGGCCCAATAAGGTGTGTTTAGTAGGGCAATGAGGGTCGGTTAGGACCAATAAGTCCTAGTAAGGTGTGTATATAACCAATAAGTTGTGTTTAGGACCAATGATGGCCCAATAAGGTGTGTTTAGTAGGGCAATGAGGGTCGGTTGGGACCAATAAGTCCTAATAAGGTGTGTATATAACCAATAAGTTGTGTTTAGGAACAATGATGGCCCAATAAGGTGTGTTTAGTTGGGACTAATGATTCCTACTAAGGTGTGTATATAACCAATAAATTGTGTTTAGGACCAATGATGGCCCAATAACGTGTGTTTAGTAGGGCAATGAGGGTCGGTTGGGACCAATAAGTCCTAGTAAGGGGTCTATATAACCAATAAGTTGTGTTTAGGACCAATGATGGCCCAATAATGTGTATTTAAGGGTAATGAGGGTCAGTTGGGACCAATGAGTCATAATAAGCTGTGTATATATCCAATAAGTTGTGTTTGCAACCAATTATGGCCCAATAAGGTGTGTTTAGTAGGGACCAATGAGTCCCACTAATGTGTGTATATAACCAATACGTTGTGTTTACGATCAATTATGGCCCAATAAGGTGTGTTTAGTTGGGACTAATGAGTCCCACTAAGGTGTGTATATAACCAATAAGTTGTGTTTAGGACCAATGATGGCCCAATAAGGTGTGTTTAGTAGGGCAATGAGGGTCGGTTGGGACCAATAAGTCCTAGAAAGTTGTGTATATAACCAATAAGTTGTGTTTAGGACCAATGATGGCCCAATAATGTGTGTTTAGTAGGGCAATGAGGGTCGGTTGGGACCAATAAGTCCTAGTAAGGTGTCTATATAACCAATAAGTTGTGTTTAGGACCAATGATGGCCCAATAATGTGTGTTTAAGGGTAATGAGGGTCAGTTGGGACAAGTGAGTCTCAATAAGCTGTGTATATAACCAATAAGTTGTGTTTGCAACCAATTATGGCCCAATAAGGTGTGTTTAGTTGGGACCAATGAGTCCCACTAATGTGTGTATATAACCAATACGTTGTGTTTAGGACCAATGATAGCACAATAAAGTGTTTTTAGGGACAATGAGGGTTAGTTGGGACTAATGAGTCATAATAAGTTGTGTATATAACCAATAAGTTGTGTTTACGACAAATTATGGCCCAATATGATGTGTTTAGTTGGGACCAATTAGTCCCACTAAGGTGTGTATATAACCAATACGTTTTGTTTAGGACCAATGAGTCCCACTAATGTGTGTATATAACCATTACGTTGTGTTTAGGACCAATGATGGCACAATAAAGTGTGTTTCGAGACAGTGAGGGCAGTTGGGACCAATGAGTCCTAATAAGGTGTGTATATAACCAATAAGTTGTGTTTATGACCAATGATGGCCCAATAAGGTGTGTTTTAGTTGGGACCAATGGGTCCCAGCTAAGGTGTGTATATAACCAATACGTTGTGTTTAGGACCAATGATGGCCCAATAAGGTGTGTTTAGGGGCAATAAGGGTTAGTTGGGACCAATGAGTCCCAATAATGTGTGTATATAACCAATACGTTGTGTTTACGACCAATTATGGCCCAATAAGGTGTGTTTAGTTGGGACTAATGAGTCCCACTAAGGTGTGTATATAACCAATAAGTTGTGTTTAGGACCAATGATGGCCCAATAAGGTGTGTTTAGTAGGGCAATGAGGGTCGGTTGGGACCAATAAGTCCTAGTAAAGTTGTGTATATAACCAATAAGTTGTGTTTAGGACCAATGATGGCCCAATAATGTGTGTTTAGTAGGGCAATGAGGGTCGGTTGGGACCAATAAGTCCTAGTAAGGTGTGTATATAACCAATAAGTTGTGTTTAGGACCAATGATGGCCCAATAAGGTGTGTTTAGTTGGGACTAATGAGTCCCACTAAGGTGTGTATATAACCAATAAGTTGTGTTTAGGACCAATGATGGCCCAATAAGGTGTGTTTAGTAGGGCAATGAGGGTCGGTTGGGACCAATAAGTCCTAGTAAGGTGTGCTATATAACCAATAAGTTGTGTTTAGGACCAATGATGGCCCAATAATGTGTATTTAAGGGCAATGAGGGTCAGTTGGGACCAATGAGTCCCAATAAGGTGTGTATATAACCAATAAGTTGTGTTTACGACCAATTATGGCCCAATAAGGTGTGTTTAGTTGGGACCAATGAGTCCCACTAATGTGTGTATATAACCAATACGTTGTGTTTAGGACCAATGATAGCACAATAAAGTGTGTTTAGGGACAATGAGGGTCAGTTGGGACCAATGAGTCCTAATAAGTTGTGTATATAACCAATAAGTTGTGTTTACGACCAATTATGGCCCAATAAGGTGTGTTTAGTTGGGACCAATTAGTCCCACTAAGGTGTGTATATAACCAATACGTTTTGTTTAGGACAAATGAGTGGCCACTAATGTGTGTATATAACCATTACGTTGTGTTTAGGACCAATGATGGCACAATAAAGTGTGTTTCGAGACAATGAGGGTCAGTTGGGACCAATGAGTCCTAATAAGGTGTGTATATAACCAATAAGTTGTGTTTATGACCAATGATGGCCCAATAAGGTGTGTTTAGTTGGGACCAATGAGTCCCACTAAGGTGTGTATATAACCAATACGTTTTGTTTAGGACAAATGATGGCTTAATAAGGTGTGTTTAGGGGCAATGAGGGTTAGTTAGGACCAATGAGTCCCAATAATGTGTGTATATAACCAATAAGTTGTGTTTACGACCAATTATGGCCCAATAAGGTGTGTTTAGTTGGGACTAATGAGTCCCACTAAGGTGTGTATATAACCAATAAGTTGTGTTTAGGACCAATGATGGCCCAATAAGGTGTGTTTAGTAGGGCAATGAGGGTCGGTTGGGACCAATAAGTCCTAGTAAGTGTGTTTATATAACCAATAAGTTGTGTTTAGGACCAATGATGGCCCAATAATGTGTGTTTAAGGGCAATGAGGGTCAGTTGGGACCAATGAGTCCCAATAAAGTGTGTATATAACCAATAAGTTGTGTTTACGACCAATTATGGCCCAATATGGTGTGTTTAGTTGGGGCTAATGAGTCCCACTAAGGTGTGTATATAACCAATAAGTTATGTTTAGGACCAATGATGGCCCAATAAGGTGTGTTTAGTAGGGCAATGAGGGTCGGTTAGGACCAATAAGTCCTAGTAAGGTGTGTATATAACCAATAAGTTGTGTTTAGGACCAATGATGGCCCAATAAGGTGTGTTTAGTAGGGCAATGAGGGTCGGTTGGGACCAATAAGTCCTAGTAAGGTGTGTATATAACCAATAAGTTGTGTTTAGGACCAATGATGGCCCAATAATGTGTGTTTAAGGGTAATGAGGGTCAGTTGGGACCAATGAGTCCCAATAAGGTGTGTATATAACCAATAAGTTGTGTTTACGACCAATTATGGCCCAATAAGGTGTGTTTAGTAGGGACCAATGAGTCCCACTAATGTGTGTATATAACCAATACGTTGTGTTTACGACCAATTATGGCCCAATAAGGTGTGTTTAGTTGGGACTAATGAGTCCCACTAAGGTGTGTATATAACCAATAAGTTGTGTTTAGGACCAATGATGGCCCAATAAGGTGTGTTTAGTAGGGCAATGAGGGTCGGTTGGGACCAATAAGTCCTAGTAAGGTTGTGTATATAACCAATAAGTTGTGTTTAGGACCAATGATGGCCCAATAATGTGTGTTTAGTAGGGCAATGAGGGTCGGTTGGGACCAATAAGTCCTAGTAAGGTGTGTATATAACCAATAAGTTGTGTTTAGGACCAATGATGGCCCAATAAGGTGTGTTTAGTTGGGACTAATGAGTCCCACTAAGGTGTGTATATAACCAATAAGTTGTGTTTAGGACCAATGATGGCCCAATAAGGTGTGTTTAGTAGGGCAATGAGGGTCGGTTGGGACCAATAAGTCCTAGTAAGGTGTGTCTATATAACCAATAAGTTGTGTTTAGGACCAATGATGGCCCAATAATGTGTGTTTAAGGGTAATGAGGGTCAGTTGGGACAAGTGAGTCCCAATAAAGCTGTGTATATAACCAATAAGTTGTGTTTACGACCAATTATGGCCCAATAAGGTGTGTTTAGTTGGGACCAATGAGTCCCACTAATGTGTGTATATAACCAATACGTTGTGTTTAGGACCAATGATGGCACAATAAAGTGTGTTTAGGGACAATGAGGGTCAGTTGGGACCAATGAGTCCTAATAAGGTGTGTATATAACCAATAAGTTGTGTTTACGACCAATTATGGCCCAATATGGTGTGTTTAGTTGGGACTAATGAGTCCCACTAAGGTGTGTATATAACCAATACGTTTTGTTTAGGACCAATGAGTCCCACTAATGTGTGTATATAACCATTACGTTGTGTTTAGGACCAATGATGGCCCAATAAAGTGTGTTTAGAGGACAATGAGGGTCAGTTGGGACCAATGAGTCCTAATAAGGTGTGTATATAACCAATAAGTTGTGTTTATGACCAATGATGGCCCAATAAGGTGTGTTTAGTTGGGACCAATGAGTCCCACTAAGGTGTGTTATATAACCAATAAGTTGTGTTTAGGACCAATGATGGCCCAATAAGGTGTGTTTAGAGGGCAATGAGGGTCAGTTGGGACCAATGAGTCCCAATAATGTGTGTATATAACCAATAAGTTGTGTTTACGACCAATTATGGCCCAATAAGGTGTGTTTAGTTGGGACCAATGAGTCCCACTAAGGTGTGTATATAACCAATAAGTTGTGTTTAGGACCAATGATGGCCCAATAAGGTGTGTTTAGTAGGGCAATGAGGGTCAGTTGGGACCAATAAGTCCTAGTAAGGTGTGTATATAACCAATAAGTTGTGTTTAGGACCAATGATGGCCCAATAATGTGTGTTTAGTAGGGCAATGAGGGTCGGTTGGGACCAATAAGTCCTAGTAAGGTGTGTATATAACCAATAAGTTGTGTTTAGGACCAATGATGGCCCAATAAGGTGTGTTTAGTTGGGACTAATGAGTCCCACTAAGGTGTGTATATAACCAATAAGTTGTGTTTAGGACCAATGATGGCCCAATAAGGTGTGTTTAGTAGGGCAATGAGGGTCGGTTGGGACCAATAAGTCCTAGTAAGGTGTGCTATATAACCAATAAGTTGTGTTTAGGACCAATGATGGCCCAATAATGTGTGTTTAAGGGCAATGAGGGTCAGTTGGGACCAATGAGTCCCAATAAGGTGTGTATATAACCAATAAGTTGTGTTTACGACCAATTATGGCCCAATAAGGTGTGTTTAGTTGGGACCAATGAGTCCCACTAATGTGTGTATATAACCAATACGTTGTGTTTAGGACCAATGATGGCACAATAAAGTGTGTTTAGGGACAATGAGGGTCAGTTGGGACCAATGAGTCCTAATAAGGTGTGTATATAACCAATAAGTTGTGTTTACGACCAATTATGGCCCAATAAGGTGTGTTTAGTTGGGACTAATGAGTCCCACTAAGGTGTGTATATAACCAATAAGTTGTGTTTAGGACCAATGATGGCCAATAAGGTGTGTTAGTAGGGCAATGAGGGTCGGTGACCATAAGTCCTAGTAAGGTGTGTATATAACCAATAAGTTGTGTTTAGGACCAATGATGGCCCAATAATGTGTGTTTGAGACAGTGAGGGTCAGTTGGGACCAATGAGTCCTAATAAGGTGTGTATATAACCAATAAGTTGTGTTTACGACCAATGATGGCCCAATAAGGTGTGTTTATAGTTGGGACCAATGAGTCCCACTAAGGTGTGTTATATAACCAATACGTTGTGTTTAGGACCAATGATGGCCCAATAAGGTGTGTTTAGAGGGCAATGAGGGTCAGTTAGGACCAATGAGTCCCAATAAGGTGTGTATATAACCAATAAGTTGTGTTTACGACCAATTATGGCCCAATAAGGTGTGTTTAGTTGGGACTAATGAGTCCCACTAAGGTGTGTATATAACCAATAAGTTGTGTTTAGGACCAATGATGGCCCAATAAGGTGTGTTTAGTAGGGCAATGAGGGTCGGTTGGGACCAATAAGTCCTAGTAAGGTGTGTATATAACCAATAAGTTGTGTTTAGGACCAATGATGGCCCAATAAGGTGTGTTTAGTTGGGACTAATGAGTCCCACTAAGGTGTGTATATAACCAATAAGTTGTGTTTAGGACCAATGATGGCCCAATAAGGTGTGTTTAGTAGGGCAATGAGGGTCGGTTGGGACCAATAAGTCCTAGTAAGGTGTGTATATAACCAATAAGTTGTGTTTAGGACCAATGATGGCCCAATAATGTGTGTTTAAGGGTAATGAGGGTCAGTTGGGACCAATGAGTCCCAATAAGGTGTGTATATAACCAATAAGTTGTGTTTACGACCAATTATGGCCCAATAAGGTGTGTTTAGTTGGGACCAATGAGTCCCACTAATGTGTGTATATAACCAATACGTTGTGTTTAGGACCAATGATGGCACAATAAAGTGTGTTTAGGGACAATGAGGGTCAGTTGGGACCAATGAGTCCTAATAAGGTGTGTATATAACCAATAAGTTGTGTTTACGACCAATTATGGCCCAATAAGGTGTGTTTAGTTGGGACCAATGAGTCCCACTAAGGTGTGTATATAACCAATACGTTTTGTTTAGGACCAATGAGTCCCACTAATGTGTGTATATAACCAATACGTTGTGTTTAGGACCAATGATGGCACAATAAAGTGTGTTTAGGGACAATGAGGGTTAGTTGGGACCAATGAGTCCTAATAAGGTGTGTATATAACCAATAAGTTGTGTTTACGACCAATTATGGCCCAATAAGGTGTGTTTAGTTGGGACTAATGAGTCCCACTAAGGTGTGTATATAACCAATAAGTTGTGTTTAGGACCAATGATGGCCCAATAAGGTGTGTTTAGTAGGGCAATGAGGGTCAGTTGGGACCAATGAGTCCTAATAAGGTGTGTATATAACCAATAAGTTGTGTTTACGACCAATGATGGCCCAATAAGGTGTGTTTAGTTGGGACTAATGAGTCCCACTAAGGTGTGTATATAACCAATAAGTTGTGTTTAGGACCAATGATGGCCCAATAAGGTGTGTTTAGTAGGGCAATGAGGGTCGGTTAGGACCAATAAGTCCTAGTAAGGTGTGTATATAACCAATAAGTTGTGTTTAGGACCAATGATGGCCCAATAAGGTGTGTTTAGTAGGGCAATGAGGGTCAGTTGGGACCAATAAGTCCTAGTAAGGTGTGTATATAACCAATAAGTTGTGTTTAGGACCAATGATGGCCCAATAAGGTGTGTTTAGTTGGGACTAATGAGTCCCACTAAGGTGTGTATATAACCAATAAGTTGTGTTTAGGACCAATGATGGCCCAATAAGGTGTGTTTAGTAGGGCAATGAGGGTCGGTTGGGACCAATAAGTCCTAGTAAGGTGTGTATATAACCAATAAGTTGTGTTTAGGACCAATGATGGCCCAATAATGTGTGTTTAAGGGCAATGAGGGTCAGTTGGGACCAATGAGTCCCAATAAGGTGTGTATATAACCAATAAGTTGTGTTTACGACCAATTATGGCCCAATAAGGTGTGTTTAGTTGGGACCAATGAGTCCCACTAATGTGTGTATATAACCAATACGTTGTGTTTAGGACCAATGATGGCACAATAAAGTGTGTTTAGGGACAATGAGGGTCAGTTGGGACCAATGAGTCCTAATAAGGTGTGTATATAACCAATAAGTTGTGTTTACGACCAATTATGGCCCAATAAGGTGTGTTTAGTTGGGACCAATGAGTCCCACTAAGGTGTGTATATAACCAATACATTTTGTTTAGGACCAATAAGTCCCACTAAGGTGTGTGTTATATAACCAATAAGTTGTGTTTAGGACCAATGATGGCCCAATAATGTGTGTTTAAGGGTAATGAGGGTCAGTTGGGACCAATGAGTCCCAATAAGGTGTGTATATAACCAATAAGTTGTGTTTACGACCAATTATGGCCCAATAAGGTGTGTTTAGTTGGGACCAATGAGTCCCACTAATGTGTGTATATAACCAATACGTTGTGTTTAGGACCAATGATGGCACAATAAAGTGTGTTTAGGGACAATGAGGGTTAGTTGGCACCAATGAGTCCTAATAAGGTGTGTATATAACCAATAAGTTGTGTTTACGACCAATTATGGCCCAATAAGGTGTGTTTAGTTGGGACTAATGAGTCCCACTAAGGTGTGTATATAACCAATAAGTTATGTTTAGGACCAATGATGGCCCAATAAGGTGTGTTTAGTAGGGCAATGAGGGTCAGGTTAGGACCAATAAGTCCTAGTAAGGTGTGTATATAACCAATAAGTTGTGTTTAGGACCAATGATGGCCCAATAATGTGTGTTTAGTTGGGACTAATGAGTCCCACTAAGGTGTGTATATAACCAATAAGTTGTGTTTAGGACCAATGATGGCCCAATAAGGTGTGTTTAGTAGGGCAATGAGGGTCGGTTGGGACCAATAAGTCCTAGTAAGGTGTGTCTTATATAACCAATAAGTTGTGTTTAGGACCAATGATGGCCCAATAATGTGTGTTTAAGGGTAATGAGGGTCAGTTGGGACCAATGAGTCCCAATAAAGTGTGTATATAACCAATAAGTTGTGTTTACGACCAATTATGGCCCAATAAGGTGTGTTTAGTTGGGACCAATGAGTCCCACTAATGTGTGTATATAACCAATACGTTGTGTTTAGGACCAATGATGGCACAATAAAGTGTGTTTAGGGACAATGAGGGTTAGTTGGCACCAATGAGTCCTAATAAGGTGTGTTATATAACCAATAAGTTGTGTTTACGACCAATTATGGCCCAATAATGGTGTGTTTAGTTGGGACCAATGAGTCCCACTAAGGTGTGTATATAACCAATAAGTTATGTTTAGGACCAATGATGGCCCAATAAGGTGTGTTTAGTAGGGCAATGAGGGTCAGTTGGGACCAATGAGTCCTAGTAAGGTGTGTATATAACCAATAAGTTGTGTTTAGGACCAATGATGGCCCAATAAGGTGTGTTTAGTTGGGACTAATGAGTCCCACTAAGGTGTGTATATAACCAATAAGTTGTGTTTAGGACCAATGATGGCCCAATAAGGTGTGTTTAGTAGGGCAATGAGGGTCGGTTGGGACCAATAAGTCCTAGTAAGGTGTGTCTTATATAACCAATAAGTTGTGTTTAGGACCAATGATGGCCCAATAATGTGTGTTTAAGGGCAATGAGGGTCAGTTGGGACCAATGAGTCCCAATAAAGTGTGTATATAACCAATAAGTTGTGTTTACGACCAATTATGGCCCAATAAGGTGTGTTTAGTTGGGACCAATGAGTCCCACTAATGTGTGTATATAACCAATACGTTGTGTTTAGGACCAATGATGGCACAATAAAGTGGGTTTAGGGACAATGAGGGTCAGTTGGCACCAATGAGTCCTAATAAGGTGTTTATATAACCAATAAGTTGTGTTTACGACCAATTATGGCCCAATATGGTGTGTTTAGTTGGGACTAATGAGTCCCACTAAGGTGTGTATATAACCAATAAGTTATGTTTAGGACCAATGATGGCCCAATAAGGTGTGTTTAGTAGGGCAATGAGGGTCGGTTAGGACCAATAAGTCCTAGTAAGGTGTGTATATAACCAATAAGTTGTGTTTAGGACCAATGATGGCCCAATAAGGTGTGTTTAGTAGGGCAATGAGGGTCGGTTGGGACCAATAAGTCCTAGTAAGGTGTGTATATAACCAATAAGTTATGTTTAGGACCAATGATGGCCCAATAAGGTGTGTTTAGTTGGGCACTGAGAGTGAGTTGGACCAATGAGTCCATAAGGTGTGTATATAACCAATAAGTTGTGTTTAGGACCAATGATGGCCCAATAAGGTGTGTTTAGTAGGGCAATGAGGGTCGGTTGGGACCAATAAGTCCTAGTAAGGTGTGTCATATAACCAATAAGTTGTGTTTAGGACCAATGATGGCCCAATAATGTGTGTTTAAGGGCAATGAGGGTCAGTTGGGACCAATGAGTCCCAATAAGGTGTGTATATAACCAATAAGTTGTGTTTACGACCAATTATGGCCCAATAAGGTGTGTTTAGTTGGGACCAATGAGTCCCACTAATGTGTGTATATAACCAATACGTTGTGTTTAGGACCAATGATGGCCCAATAAAGTGTGTTTAGTAGGGCAATGAGGGTCAGTTGGGACCAATGAGTCCTAGTAAGGTGTGTATATAACCAATAAGTTGTGTTTAGGACCAATGATGGCCCAATAAGGTGTGTTTAGTTGGGACTAATGAGTCCCACTAAGGTGTGTATATAACCAATAAGTTGTGTTTAGGACCAATGATGGCCCAATAAGGTGTAGTGCTAGGTCGGTTGGGACCAATAAGTCCTAGTAAGGTGTGTCTTATATAACCAATAAGTTGTGTTTAGGACCAATGATGGCCCAATAATGTGTGTTTAAGGGACAATGAGGGTCAGTTGGGACCAATGAGTCCTAATAAGGTGTGTATATAACCAATAAGTTGTGTTTACGACCAATTATGGCCCAATAAGGTGTGTTTAGTTGGGACCAATGAGTCCCACTAAGGTGTGTATATAACCAATACGTTTTGTTTAGGACCAATGATGGCACAATAAGGTGTGTTTAGGGGCAATGAGGGTTAGTTAGGCACCAATGAGTCCTAATAAGGTGTGTATATAACCAATAAGTTGTGTTTACGACCAATTATGGCCCAATAAGGTGTGTTTAGTTGGGACTAATGAGTCCCACTAAGGTGTGTATATAACCAATAAGTTGTGTTTAGGACCAATGATGGCCCAATAAGGTGTGTTTAGTAGGGCAATGAGGGTCGGTTGGGACCAATAAGTCCTAGAAAGTTGTGTATACACTACGTCA